>CAUYLG010062828.1:0-41385 GCA_963573385.1 Cacajao melanocephalus | reverse complement strand
TGCCTCCCAGTTTGAGTGAATCTCCTGCCTCGGCCTTCCGAGTAGCTGGGACTACAGGCATGTGCCACTACGCCTAGCTAATAGTTTTGTATTTTTAGTAGAGATGAGGTTTTGCCATGTTGCCCAGGCTGCTCTCAAACTCCTGACCTCAGGTTATCCACCTGCCTTGGCCTCCCAAAGTGCTGGGATTACAGGCATGAGTCACTGCGCCTGGCTGATGTGTGCATTCTAATTCTGTTTATATACATTTCCTATTAACATCCACACTCTTGCTCAGAAACCACTACCTACTTCACTGGAGATGTGAATAAATGTGATGGTAATATCCATACTAACATGATTCTGGCATGACCTTTCTGCATCATTTATTTTGAATTGGATTATTCTGATCATGCTGGTGAAGAAAGTAACTGAGAAGTGGGAATTGAATTAAGTTCAGGTTTCCAACCATAAAATCTCCCCAAAGGCATTTAACAATTCATATTCATATAGAGACATCTGGGAGGATGAAATGTAATTAGTTTATGAAGGATATTTAAGACTTCACTATCATTCATATCCCTTACTCAGTGGAACAAAGTAAGTGTACATATCATTGCAATCTGTTTCAAAGATTGTTCTGCTTACTTTTTCCTCTGTTTCAGCTGAATAGGTGAGGAGCCATGCTTTGCCCTTAGCAGTAATAAGGAAACAAGTAAAGCAATCCAACCAGAAAAACAAACGAAACAAATAGTAATTTCAGAAGCCTTACTGGAAAGGTGTTTAACAAGGGAAAAATTGCTTTTATTTATATTCCAGCAAGAACAAGAACAAACCTCCTACTTTCATAACAAAGTTACCAAAAATCTAGACTCTCTCTTTAGTACAAAGCAATATTTTTTTAAATGTTGTCTACATAGGTATTAAAAGAAGAGTATAAAATTTTCCATGAGTGTTTTTCAAATTTCTTTTTAAAAATTTTAGCACAGTCACACTAATAAAATAAGTAACAATGAATAAGTCTAATATATTAAAAGACATTCATACACACGTGCACACACAACTCATAAATTAAGCAAAAAACAAAACAAGTAAAAATTGGTCTGGTCTAAGGAACACACAGAAAATCATGAAGGCTGAATGTAGACCTCTTCCTGTTTATCTTCTTTCCATCTTCCTTTTTCTGTCTCTTAATTTGTCCATTGGAAACTCCTAAAGAGACCCAGGAACATTGGGTCTCTTTAAAAAGACACTGACATAGTAAAACCATTCGTGAATTTAGAAGTGTCTTTTTAAAATCTTTGCGAACATACCACTTATCTCCAAAGCTAAGACAGTGTATTTTGAAAACAAAGTCACATACTCCTCAATGGCAGAGAGAATCAGGGATGAATTAGGAGCCAGCAGTAACTCATAACCAATTTATATTTATTCCTAATGAACATTACATGTTTGGGATGGTAAAAATATTAATAGGTAATAACAATTGTTCAAACGTGGAATAAAGAAGACTATGAGACATGAAGATGAGAATCATAAATATAGTTACATCAAGGCTCATCATAATTAAATTGCTTCAAGTCAGTGATAAAGAGAAAATCTTAAAATTGGACAGAATAAAAAAAAACCACACATATTGAAGTGCAGAGATAAAAATGACAACAGATCTTTCATTAGAAAAAAAGGCCAAAACACAATGGAGTGGTATCATTAAAGTACTGGGAGAAAAGTAAACTATCATCTCAGAATTCAATAGTTAGTTAGGTAAAATATCTTTCATGAGCAAAAGCAAAATAAGAGTTTCTTAGACATACAAAAGCTAAAGAATACATTGACAGAAGACATACATTATAATAAATGTTAAAAAAAAAAAAAAAAGAAATCGCTGGGCGTGGTGGCTCACACCTATAATCCCAGCTCTTTGGGAGGCTGAGGTGGGCAGATCACTTGAGTTCAGGAGTTTAAGACCAGCCTGGGCAACATTGCACAACCCTGTCTCTACTAAAAATACAAAAATTGCTGGGTGTGGTGCCTATAATCCTAGTTACTCGGGAGGCTGAGGAAGGAGAATAGTTTGAACCTCGGAAGCAGAAGTTGCAGTGAGCCGAGATTGCACCACTGCACTCCTGCCTGGGAGACAGACTGAGACTCCATTTCAAAAAAAACAAAAGACATCTCCAGGAAGAAGCAAAATAACAGATGGAAATTTAGACCTATGTACAGGAATAAAGAGCATCAGAAATGATAAACATATTTGTATATAAAAAAAGACTTTTTCTAATGTTTAATGTCTTTAATAGATAATTGTCTTATTAAAACAAAAATGATAACAATGTTTTGTGTTTAAAACATATAGAAATAAAATGTATGACAACAATGGCACACAGGTTGGGACAGTCAGAAATGCAAGTATCCTATTGTAAGTTTCTTTTACATTAAGTATGATAGCATTACTCGAAGGTAGACTGTAATAAGTTAAATACAATTATACGAATACCATATATTATACATAGTGTTATATATATTATATATATTATATATATATATAATGAAACAAATTATTATGGCTAATAATTCAAAAAGTGACCTAAAATTAATAATGAGTTCTCAATAAAGCACTTTAAAGGCAGAAAAGAAACATAAAACAAAGCATAGATGGGAGAAATGTAAATTTAACAAATGAAAGTTTTAATTCTGACCATTTCAAGGACCACAATTAAATAAAAGTGATCTAAATATACGAATTAAAAGACAAAGATTGTAAGATCTAATAAAAAAGTGTGACCTAACTAGATACTGCCTACAACACACACACACACACACACACACACACGATAAAAGGATGCAAAAAAGATTCCATGTTTTTATTAGTCAAAAGAAAGCTGGAGTGGCTAAATCAATATCAGACAAAGTTGATTTCAGGGCTAGAATATCATCAGGAATAAAAAAATATTCATTTAATTATGGTAAATAAAATGAATTCTTCAAGAAGATGTAAAACACTTAAAGAATTTATGTTTAGTAGACCCACACTAAAAAATTTTCAAAAAATCTTTAGAAAAATGAAACTGATAGATAAAATTTTAGATCTGCTATAGTTTAAATGTGTCCTTTCCAAAATTCATGTGTTTTAAGCTTAATCCCTATTGGGGTGGTATTAAAAGCTGGGGTCTTTAAAATGTGATTAGCCAGCATGGTTTGTCTTATAAAAGTGCTTGAGTGTTCATCTCTTTTGCTCTTCCACCACGTGAGAACCCAGCACTCATTCCCGTTTTGTTCTTCCACATTTCACTGTGTGAGGATGAGACCAGGAGATGACATCATCATTGAAACAGGTCCTCACCAGAGACCACACCTGCTGGCACTTTGATCTTGGAATTCACCTCCTCCAGAACTCTGATAAAATAATTATTCATTGTTTATAAATTATGCAGTCTGTGATATCCTTTATAGTAGCACAAATGGATGAAGACAGTATTTATCTACACTAATTGTAAATATGTGGGTATGTAAAAATACTTAATTTAAAAGATCTTCAAATGTAATTGACATTAAATAAAAATTACAACCTGTGGTGGGGCTTAAAACACATTTAAAAATAAAATGTATGAAAATAATACCACAAATACCAGTAAGGGAACATAAACATATACTGTTGTATAATTTATACTGTATAAGAAGTGATATCATACTGTTTTGAGGACCACTATAATAAAGTAAATGTATATACCATAAACCTCAAATAAGCATCTGTAAAAACCAGATGGAGTTTTAGTTAATAAGTCAATAAGAGAGATAAAATGAAATCCTAAAAAAATTCAATCCAAAAGATAAAATGATAAGAAGAACAAAGAACAGAAAGAACAAACACAAAATAAGTAGAAATATGGTCAGTTTAAACCAAATCATATATATTGTCACATCTACAGTGGTTTAAACACTGCAGTTAACATATTATAGGTTTTCTATCCTCTTACTTACTTTTGTCCGCTTAAAATGTCTGCTACACAGAGTATTGTGTGAATGCTTAGTATTATTAAAGTTTCTACTATTTTTATATGTAATACTTCTTTATTTGTAATATATTAAATTTTTAATATTTTACTATTTAAAAATATTGTATAAGTAAAGATATTTATAAATGCTATACTTTCATTCAGAGGTGTGACTTTTAGCAATAAAAAGCATCTCTTTAATACTGACATTTTTATTCTGAATTCTGAATTTGTTCATTATTTCCTAAGTGTTTTTAAATATATATTTTTTGTGATTACAAATGGTGGTTTCACTTCTGCATCTTGTAAATAATTATATTTTTATATTTTATATAAGTTATATATGGTATATACTATATATAATTTATATTTCATACATTTATTTTATACACTATATAAATGATATAGAATCACTATTTACTTCTTTATGTTAATTATATATTCTCCTGACTTAGTTTTATCTATGTTTTTCTAGGATTTTCTAGATTTATTGTTGCATCATCTGTGAATAGAGATATGTTTACTTCCTGTTTTTCCTAATTCTTATCCCTGTGATTGTTTTATCTCCATTAAAAAATAGTGAAGATGGTAAGGATCCTTCATTTGCTTAGGGTTTTAGTGGAAATGTATCTAGTGATTTCATATTTAAAAAGCTTCTAGCTTTTATAATGTGGTATGCATATTTATCATATAATGATATATTAAAGAGTATTCATCAGTTCATATTTATTGGGTCCTTTACATCAGAAATGAGAACAAATCTTGTCAAATGCCCTTTGGGATTCTGAAAGTATAATTTTATCCATCTTTTCTGCTCTATTAATATGGTACATTACATCAATTGATTTCTAATATTAAACAGCCTTGCATTTCTGAAATAAATACCATTTGATTATGGTGCATCATTTTCTTAAAGTGGCATTGAACTCTTCTAATTTTTATCTTTTATTTTTATATCAATATTTATTAATGAATATATGGAATATATTAAATATTGAGGAATGTATATTAATGGACCTGGTGCTTTTCAAGGAATGGTTTTTTGAGAGCTTCCTCTGTTTCATCATTGGAAATTGTCAGGTAAGTTTTTTAGTTCTACTGTTTTCAGTTTTGGCAAACTCTTTTTTTTTGAGTTATATTATCTATTTCACCTAGCTTTGAAAATGTACTTTATTACAGAGATAAAGAAATTCTTCATTAAATACACATTTTAAAGTTTTTAATAGTCATTTTGCCTTTTCATTTTTTATTTTGTAAACTTGTGCTTTCTTCCTATTTTTCTTATGTTAGTTGGTGGGTTGTCTACTTTATTATATTTATATTTTGTCTAATAAACCAATCAAACAAGGTTTTTCCTCATTAATCAAAACTACTCTTTGCTGTTTTCTAATTCATTATTTTATCATTGTTTTCTTTTGATTTTCTAATGTTCTTTGTCCAGTTTCTTGGAAGCAAATGTAATTTATATTCATTCTTATTGATAAAATTTCTTTAGGCTATGAATTTTTAAAATTACTGTTAGTGCAGTGAGCTGAGATCATTCCACTGTACTCCAGTCTGGGCGACTCTCATAAAAAAATGAAAAAAAAAAAACACTGCTAGAAATATTTTACAGTTTTCTGGTATGTAATGTTTTATTTTAGGTTTTTCCTTTTGCCTTCTTCAAAGACCTAATTAACATAATAGCCTTATTGTTGCTTTGTTTTTAAGCTTCCATGAAGGAGAATCTTTTCAGTATGTATTTTTTTTTTATTAGCTTCTAGTTGCTTTCATTGTGCTCAGGTGTTATTCTGTGTTTTATTTCTTCTTAAAGAACTTATCAGTGGTTTCCCTCCAACCAAAGAGATGATCATTTTGTGATATTGGTATGTACAATTCAGAAGGTACCTTTGATATATATTCATAAGGCCACTTATTCACATATACTGTAACTTACTTTTGTATATTTGATGTATGTTATTTTGAAATTTTCTATTATTACTGTGACTCCTCTCGCATTATCTGTTGTTCCTGCTTTATAAATATAACGGCTGTGTTATTTTTATAAACCTTCTCAATGGTTATATCAGTAATTAGAATTGTGACTTTTAGCTTTTTGTCACATTTAATGTATCTTGGCCTGAATTCTACTTTATTCAAGATAGCAGCCTCTACTTTCATGCTGTTTTCCTTTCCTATTCATTTCATTATGTTTAGCCTTTCTTTCAGATACATCTCTTTTGAACACTCAGGGATGAGTGTTATCTTGTGAGGCAATTTGGGATTTTTTCCGTTGATAGGTTAAGACCATTTAGTTTATTGATATAGCTATGTGTTTAGTATCAATGCTATCATATTAGTTTATCTCATAAATAATATGTTTATTTTATCTGCTGTGTTTCTTCTTGCCTACATCACTTGGGGAGGGTTAGGAAGACTTGTATTCATATTAATTTAGTAATTATGTTTGTTTTATGCTTTTATAATGCCCTAGTGCCACTTTTTTAAAAAATTAGCATTTACTATCTAAGTTGTCAGTTTAAAATAGTGTCCTACCAACTATTTAGGTGATGGGTTGACTACTATCAACCAACTATTCAATAATAAAAAAAATTATTTTGTCTTCCTTTTGTTCCCCCATCTTAGTTGAAGTAGCATTATTTCTACTTTGTATATTAGTCTCCTGCTAATTTTTGTAGTTTAGCATCATCTCCAGTTTATTGGTGTATATCTTTTTGCTTTTCTTTAAATACAAAATTAATTAGATAATCTTCACTATAATCTTTGGCCAAAATTTCCCCAATTGTATCTTGGTTGGATGCAGTTTATCCTCCAGTAAATTCTTCAAAAATGGCACATGAATACAGTACTTGCTCATTTCAAGTTTATATTCATGTTTAAAAATGTTTTTCTGTACATTGAAAATTTTGGTTTGTACTTTCTTTCTTTGAGTTTCTGAAAAATGTGGTTCCACTCTTGCCTTGCATTTATGTTGTTCTTCAGAAGCTTGGTATCAGCTTAATTTTTTTTGCTCTTGCAAGTAATTTGGTCCTTTCACTTGTTATCCATGAAGATTTATTTTATCTTTAAAGTAACAGTTTTGCTGGGCTACCACTTGATCATGGGTCAATTGGCTAGAGTATATCTCTGTTTGGAATTAATATTCTGAGGTACACACCTGACTCTTATAGTATTTAGATTTGGGTAGATTTAGGTCTTCTTTTAGTTTTCAAAACTTTTATAGATTATACTACTATATTTTGTTCTTATTTTTTTTGTTTTTGAATCATGTGGTAAATCATTATGATGAATCTTCTCTGCTTCCTCCCATTTCAACCATGATCTCTCTCTCTTTCTCTTATATTGTCAACACAAAAGTATTCTAATGTACAATCTCTTAGGCCACATGAGTGATTTTTTTATGATAACTAATAGGAAGTTTAGTATCTGGTCTATGGATTATAATTTAAAATTTTACTACCTATAGTAAATTTACTATAGGTAAATTTACTTGCCATACAAAATTACCATCTCAATTCACATTACACAAACCATAAAAAGGGTTATCGTGTCCCCTTACTCTTGCCCACATCTGCTATCAAACTTTTTCCCTATACTGAGGAGGATAAAGTGACATTCAAATTTTGTTTTAATTTGCCTTATCTTAATTACCAATGATAGCAACTGTTTTATTATGTATTTACTGGCTGTTATTTCTTTTTCTGTCAATTTCTTGTTCATATGCCCATTTTTCTATTGTATTTTCTTTCTAAATTATTGATTTACAGGAGCTCTTTATGTGTTATCAATATTAATCCTCATTTTGCATATTGAATAGAATCTGTTACATGCATGTATGAGTATGTGTATGTATGTGTGTATATGTATGTAATAATTGACTTTTTGACTTTTAAAGTTTAATTGCATTTTGTGTTACATACATTTTTTAAAGGTGCTGTTGATATATTTATCCTTTTCTTAATGGTTTATTCTTTATCATTTAGAAACTTTCTTTTTGCTATCATCAAATTATAAACACATTTTCCTATATTTTCTTCTAATATATATATATATCATATCAGCAATTTGTGAATTTGTTAAGAAGTAGGGAATTAACCTTTTTTTTTCAAGTAAACATAAAAGTAAATAAATTTTTTATGAGGAAAACATTCTTTCAATCTAAGAAAGTCTTTTTATCTGTAGATACTTTTCATAACTGGGGATTATATAAATAAACCTACATCATATGCAATTGTCTCCTAATCTTGTTACCCAGTCTCAGGTGGAGTTTACAGAGTTTTAGTGCTCAGTTTGTGAGATATAATGATTCAACTACACTTAGTTATAGTACAACAGCAGGCGTTTTTGCCATGACCCCGTTTTTAGGAATAGCATTGTACACTGGAGGGGACTATAAGTGGTTATGTGTTAATGAGAGAAAACCTGGGCTTTTAGCCTGAAGAGGAGAAATCTTAAAGAATTCATTGTAGCAATCTTTAAATATTTGAAATAATGTCACATCTAAAGAGAATACAAAGAAATGAAATGTAGTTTGAACACATAGAAAGCTATTTAATACTAAAACTACTAAGAATTGGGTAGTTGGTCATGTGAGAAAGCAGATTCTGATGACCAGAAATCCTCACAGAGGCTGGGTGGCCGGATTTCAAACCATACAAAAGGGACTAGGAACACTTGCACTGTTGAACTAACATCACTTTTACTCCTAAGATACTATTATTTAGTTTGATGCTAATTCACCTGGAACTTCCATAGCCTCATGAAAAGTAAATGCTGGTAGTATGAGCAGAGAAATTTTCTAATGAAATGTGTGTAAAGTGAAGGACTGGGAAACAGTAAGGGTAGTGTTTTGTAATTTATCTTGGATGCCATTAACATACTCACTAACATAGTTGAGTGGGGGAAAGTAAGTAGGAGGTGCAAAGTCCGGGAGGCTAAAAGTGGTAAGGAGGAGGGGAAGAAAGGCTGACATTTCTGGAGTCTAAAATATTCTGGGTATTCAAAACCCCCTAACGTTTGCTTGCTGTTGATCTTGATGTTGGATCCTCAGCATGCTCCAAGACATCTAAGTCATTCATATCTAGCTGTTGTTTTGCTCACTTTGATCTTTGCTTGCAGGTGTTTTTAAACTTCTCTCAACACAAATGTTGATACTTTAAACAAAGCATTAGGAAGCAAAACATGCTTTGGGCTGCATCATATCAATGGGTTTTCTAACTTATATACAAACAAAACACAGTTGAGCATTTTTTTCTAAAGAGTCTGTACAACAGGACTGGAGCTTCAATTAGATAGTAGAATTGGAAGCTCTGAGAAAGTGTATTCACTCCTCTGAAATAGTGCACTTCATGCCAATTTATTTTATGACCATTTTATATGAATTTGCAGGATACTGCATTTGTATACTGGGAATTAAAATTTATGTGGGGTTAACTATGGAACATATTAATTACTTGCATTTATAACATGGGAAGGTAGTAGCAGAACTGGGTAACTGGGGTGATATGAGGTGAGGCAAAGATGAACAAAACCCAAACTAGGCCTAGAGGGTGAACAAGGGCAGGAGAGGCATTGGAGAAGGCAACCGTTATGACAAATCTTTGCAATTAATATTATCCTTGAAATGTTTTATGAAGAAACAAGAAAAACAAAAAGTCATTCACTCACTGGGAACAAAAACCAGTCCTCTTAATATCCTGTATTATCTCTTCTCACATAACTCAGTCTGCTTGATGTAGGATATAGAACACGGGAAAAAAATATGCAGAAAGAAAACTGTTAAATTCTTCATTAAGGGTCTTTAAAGGTCAAATTATACAAGGGAGAGTTTTGACATTTTTGCAAAGGATTGTGTAGGAGGTACTCAAATAAAAAGCCATTTAGCCTTGATTAAAAGGAAAGGTGATGAAACGTCACCATACCTATTTCCTGAGTGACATAACTTGAAATATTTCTCCCCCCCATTTCCTCTCCCGTTTCTTTCTTCCTTCTTTCCATCCTATCTAACCTATTACTTCTTTTCATAATTTCTTACCTGATTCATTTTAATATAAAATATACCTTGCCTAAACTATGCAATGTAAAAATAACTAAAATACAATTTCTGAACTTTTATTCAAACTATGAGTGGGTCTCTTTTCAAAAGAAAAAGTTATGTTCTTTTTTTCCGCACTGTGGTCATTAGGACATGAGGCTGGTCGAAGGGCAATGCTCTGAATGATGAAATAATCTCTGAGCATGTCTTTTAACTAAATACCCAGCATGATACTCTTTGTACTCAGTGTTTTAATTGGCTGCTTTCTTTCTCTGGAGCTCAGAATAAAAATGTTAATCTTATTTTCCAGGCATTGTTAGCACTGTTTGCCATTTTCCTAATAAAGACACAGTGCTCCCAGCCTTTCATCACAGCTTTCCAGTAGGTTCTCCAAACATTCTATCCTAATTACTGTAGCCTAGAAATATCACCTTTCACCTCTTGTAAGTTTTACTGAGCAATAAGCAGTTTGCTGAGAGGAACAATGACCATCTTCTACATCTCGGACTTCATGTAGCTATGCTTCTCTTAAATCAATTCAGTTTTATATTCAGTCTTTGAGGAATAATAGTGGGATTGTTATTTCCAATTCTCAGAGAGCAATTGGTAGCAATAGGTAGAAATACCTCCTATGAAGAAATAATTACCATGTCTATTAACCCGTGGATAAGAGCTTGGTGAGAAGCTAGGTGAGAAGCTAGGTGAGAAAGTGCCAGGCAGGATGAGCTGTTTTTTTCTCCTCAAAGGAACCTGTTGAAATATGGTTACATTAGCATTGTTTTTCCTTACTTCTGTTTTAATCTGTATTGAAATGAAAAAGAAATACCTCAAGAAATTGAAGTCTCTGGTCATTGATAGCCCTGCCGACAAGTCAAGATACTGCTTCTTTGGTATTTTCCATCCATCTTTCCCCAACCAAAGGGGTGCAAGGGGCTCCTCATATTGACATTTCTTTTGAATCCCAAATAGCAGTATTCAAGCATAATGAATCGGGGTGAAGTAATTCTTTTCTTCCTTTTTGTGAGGAAAGATTTATTATTAATGATGTTAATAAATAGAAGCAAGAGTACAGAACAAATAGAAATTTGAATATGACAAGTGCAGTTACGAATCAGAGGAGAAATCTGAAGTGCATACTCAAAAGAGGAGAAAAGAACAGTTCTTCTCACGATGAAGGGTGTGATACAGAGAGTAGAGTTTGCCTAAACACTGACCAAAGGCCAGCAATTTATTTCTGCAGGGGAAAGTACTGTAACATACAAACAGTATTCCTCTTCAGCATGTCTGCTTGAAGAGGAGAGGAGGAATTAGAGTTTGGTGATCATCTAGTGTCTTTGAGAAGTACTACATGCAACATCTCAGTTGCTTTTCAGAACACCCTAAGGAAGATATGCTATTTGCATTTCACATACCTAGTAATGGAAAGATTAAGATGGTGCTCTCAAATCACATAGCCAGAGGATGGAGGAATGAGATTTGTTGGGCTATGAACCCATTGATCTGTCTACTATAGCACACTGTCTCAAACTGAGAAGTTAAATATAGAGACAAAACCATGTTTAAATTGTTGCTATATAAATCATTTAGCAGAGAGTTATAACCTTTGTTAAGTTGTTTATTCATTAATTTAAGATACATTTATCACTACTATGAGCCTGGGGATGTAGTAATAAAAAGTAGACAAAATATGGCATTTGAGAAACTCAACAGTATAGAAGGAAAAACAGTGAACAAATAATCATTAGTGTGATGAATGTTCTAAAAGAACAATTCCTGAATTCTATAAAAGTGAAAATGCTCCATCTAGGTAAATTTATAGGCTTCTATAACAGAGGAAGAGGAGGCTGATATTAACAAATTACCTATAGGAATTCAACTTTGTGAATAATTCAGAAGATGATGATAAGATCTATTTGATGAGAGCATTCATTTAGAATGAGAGAAAACCCAATTTAAACTAGTTTAGCAAAAAGGAAATTAATTGACTAATCATAGTGAACATTTCAAGGTTATTTGTGTTCCAAACGTGGATTGATTTACAGCCTAAAATGTGTCACAAGGATTTATCTCTGAGTTCTACTTCCTCTTTGTTTGTTCCATTCTGAACCCACGCAACTTCCCAAACCTGGATCTTTGAGTCATTATAGATATAGCCAAGGAAAATAATGGAAAGAAATAACTTCTCAAATGGTGGATTCAGGGACTGTAAAGAACAATGAACCAAGATTGTTCTTGTAGAGAGCAGAAACACAGCCTATAGCTTCAATAATGTGGCAAAACAAATAATTGAAAACATAATGCCAGAAAACTTCTCTAAAATAAAAGAATAAACAATGGATAAGAAAATTGACTCAGTCTGAACAAAACTAAGATATGTCAGTGTTTCGTTATTGGGTTTCGAAGACAAAGAAACAATAATTGGGCAGCCTGTCAAAAGTATCAAGTTATTTATATGGAAGAAAAATCAGGTCAGACTCGGTCTCATTTATTCATAGTAACGTTCTGTCCCCAAACATGAGCATCTAAAATATTCACGAGAAATGTTATGTCCAATAAATTTTATATTCTGCGAAACTTTTCTTCATGTTAATATCAAACAATTTTGAACATTCAAGAACTCAAAGAAAGTTGTTCCCTTGGGCCTTTTTTGAAGAAACTGCTGATCTATATACTTTTCAAGAGATAACTGGAAAATTAAAACACTGGAAAAAACAGTAAATTTATTTAACAATAGAACTGAAAGGGGAAAATGTGTATTAAAACTATATAGCAGAATGAAAACATTAAGTTTCTAACAAGCTAGAAATTAAACAACTTGCACAAATTGGAAGAGAATTTTAGAAAGAAGGTGTGTGTAATTACATTTGCTGATTGTTTCATCTGTAACATCTGGGAGGAACAGATATTATTTAAAATCAACCTCATACTTAAAAAAATTTTTAAGTACATTTAAAAGCATATTTAATAATACAAAAGTAAAAAACAACAAAAGTAATGCTATTAACTAAAATATGATAGTGGTGGGGGAAGTGAGCTTCTTAAAAATATTATTCAGATTATATTACAAAGCAAGATACAACTTTATTCTATAAACCAGGAACAAACCTCAATTAAAGTGACTCAGAAAGGTTAAAAATAAAAAGGATAAGCAAAGTTATAGGAAGCAAATATAAACAGAAAGGAAACAGATATGCCAATCATATTATCAGAAAAGGTAGGCCCAAACCGTTACACTGGACACAGGTGTTTACTTCGTACAGCTAAATCATGTAACTCACAAGGAAACTATAGTACTGGATATTAAAGAACAAATATTGTAGTGTCAATGTCTATAAAAATGAAATGTTAGTAGATTCAGAATTAGAATATACTAAAAGGAAAGTTTAATTAATATCTCCCAGTCCTTGAGAAAGTGAAACAGAAAGTGTTAGTGTAGAGGAAAACCTGAATAACCTAATACATAATTTGATATTATATAGATTTACGTATTAGACTTTATATTCTGAGTCTAGAGAATATGGCCTTTTTTCAAATGCCCAGAAAATAGTTACAGAAGATCACCATGTCTTGGGCTAAAAAACAAAATTCAAAAAACTCAAAAATATGAATATGGCTGGAAACATTTCATCATAATGCAACACAACCAATATTTTTTTTAAAAAAGGAAAAAGCACCTTACATTTTTAAATTATAAAATTATCTTTAAAAAGTATTGAATATATGAAGAAATACAAACTGAGACTGTAGAAAATTTAGTAAAAAATTATAATGAAAATATGACCTATCAGATCTAATGGAATAATTATAGCTGAAACAGTGCTCAAAACATTAATAGCTTTAAAAGCCTTAAATTTTTTTTTTATATACAAGCAGTGAATAAATCTTAGAGTTGAAGATTCACAAAACAAACTGATGAAAATAGAAGAAAAGAATTCTTCATGAAGGAGAAAAACATTAAATAAAAATTAATGTTTTAAAACAGAACAATTCTAGAGATCATAAATAAATACAAAGGCTGATTCCTTGTAACAGCTAATAAGACAATACAATACATAAATCCATACCTAAACTAAATTAAGAAAAAACAAAAAGTATTAATACCCAGACAAAATCACACACACATAAACACACCCCTGTATATAGACACACAAACACACACACACACACACATGTAGACACAGATACACATATGTATAGGAAATAATCATAAAATTTAAAAAAAATAAAATAATATTTAAAAATGTTTCTCAACACTAAATTTAGAAAAATTGTGTGATATGGATATTATATATGCAAATATAAATGACAAAAACTAATTCCAGGACAGATAGAATTCTAAACAGATTGATTTTCATAGGACAAAACTTAAAATTGTCAAAGAGTTGAATACTCCAATTAGAAAATGAATAAACAGACCTGTATAATTTCTGAGGATTCAACCAAGTCTTTAGAAACAGATAATACAATAACATCTAAAACTGTTGGGAAAACTTCTAAAGTATTTCTTCTTTAAAGCAGCTATATCAATTAACTCCAAAACCTGACAAAGTTTGCATAACAATGAAATCTATGGAAGAAACTTTCTTATAAATATCAGTGCAGAAAAGCCAAAATAGGATATTAGTATATAAATTCAGCCACAAAGTAAAAACATGACATCATAAACAATGGATTTTATGCCAGGATGATTCGATATTACTAAATTTATTAGTGTATTTCATTCCATTATTAGATTCATTAAAACAAAATCATTGACCAGTGACTCTGCATTAGAAATATTCTTCACCAGAGATACATCAATAAATGAGAGACAAATTCTCTGCCATATAGGTTTATAATCTAGCGGGGTTGTTAAGTAAGAAGCAACTTTTTAAAATAATAATTGTAGCTTTTGCTATTTGGTGATACATGCTAAAGAAATCCTGATGCAGGGAAGGGGAATAGGGAATAGTGTGTACTGGACATAGAAGAGTTGCAACATGAAATAGAGTGCAAATGAAGTTCTCAAAGGTTAAGTGACACATTTGAGCCTTGTGGAAACAGGAATTCAGGGATATAGATATGATGAGATTTGTCCTGATTATCTCAGGGCAAATAGGGTGGCAAGTCTGTGAATGTTAGGAGAGTGGGGGGAAGGTTTCCAGGAGCACATACAGCTATAGTCCCTCTTTTGCTCTTTCTTCTGGAGGTGAGGAAGCCAACCAAGGTCACTGCACAAAAAGAGGGAAGGACTCCTGGGCACCTGCTCTAGACAAGAAGATGAAGGTGCAAAAGCCAGGAGAGATTCACTCGTCTCCAGAACACTAACAACTAGGGAGGAAATGTATATGACTATCTCCAACAATGCTGAAAAGTCTATTTTTAAAAAATCGACTATTGATAAAGAAATGCTAGTAGCTGTATATTCCCCTACCATGATGACTATATCTGTGTCAGCACTAATGCCAGTATTAGGCTTCACTATGGCTCAGAGAAGAAAATCACATTGAACCAGAAACAAGATGGTTGTACTCACTATTACAATTATTGGGTTTTTAAATAATTACTGAATATATTAGCCAATAAATTAGGCATGAATTAGGAAAAGAGGAGATTAAACTAACTCTTAGTAACTCAAATGATTCCTAAACAGAAACCCACAATACAAGTAATTGAAAAAACACACAAATAACATGAAAATGTAATAAATTAATGGGGTATACATCAATATTATACAGAAATTAATACCATTTTTATATAAAATAGAAAATACTTAGAAGTTTTAGGGCAAAGTTAAAATAACCACATTTACAATAGCGACAGAATAATCAAATAACTTGGAATATTCTTAACAAGAAAAGCAAAAGACCCATTTGAAGAAACATTTAAAATACCCTAGAGAAACAGAAAAAGAAGAACTGAAACAGACAGAAACAAATAGAAACATGGATCATGTTCTGATAGGAAGTCTTCAAAAGTAAAAATGCCAATTCTAAGTTAGTTTATAGTTTGAACGTGATATCAATAAGATTACTATTAACAACATTTTTCTTGCCTTTAAAACAATTTGCAAATAAGATGCTTCCAAATTATTTTCCCAACTAAGAAAATAACAGAAATACTTAGGAAATTACAAAAATGAAAATCAGAGAGAGAGGCTTAGCCCTACCATTTATTAAAATAATTATAAAGCTTTAGTAAATAAGACTTTATGGTCATGTCTCATAAACAGACATGGAGACCAAAGGAATAGAAAAGAAATGCCAGAATAGGACTCAAGTACATTTAGGAATCTGGGTTATGAAAGGTAATATATATTATCAGTGAAGAAAAGATAGATAAGTCAATAAGTGATGTTAGGATAACTTGATACTTAGACATAGTTAAATTCATACTTTCCATTTGTTACCAAAGTAAGTTTCTAATGGATTAAAGGTGCATTTTATATATTTTACATTTAATCCATTAATGGATTGTTAATAGTATCTTACTGATAATAATTTAATCCATTAATGGATTAATGGATTAAATATAAACTATAAAATTAAAAACAAGACCATAAAATAATACATCCCCAATCTTGGAGGAAAAATAATATATCTAATTTTGACTAAAAACTCAGAAGCCATTAGAATGGATCCATTCAAGTAACTAAGGAAAGAACATCTACAAATAAACACAACAAATGTAACATGAGCAAAATATATATGTAAATTATTATAATGTATTTTTAATTTATACTGCTATAAAAGAGTATTTTTTTCTTAGATGATAGAAAATCTAGAAAGCTTTAAGGAAAAGATCACAGTCACAATAGAAAAATAAGCAAATAATATAAAGAGTTCCCAAAAAAGGAAATGAAACAAATCTAAAAAAGAATTCAGGTAATGGTAATTTCATTTTTATAGATGTTAAGGCCAGAAAACTTGGAGTTACAATTTATTTCATTTCTCTTATGCCACATGTTAAATTCTTCATGAAGTCTTATTTGCTATATCCAGAATCTGACAACCTGCTTCTGCCACTACCGCCCTGTCCAAGCTGTCATCACATCTTAATGAGATTGCCGTATCAGCCCTCTAACTGGTCTTTCTTCTTTCACTCTTTCTTTGTATGGCCTAAACTTAATAGCAATTAGAGAAATATTTTTAAAATATATGTCATATTATGTCTTTCTTTTGCTCAAATTAATCGTTTTCCATTTCACTGAAAATAAAAGCCTGGTCGTGTGTAGTGGCTCACGTCTGTAATCCCAGCACTTTGGAAGGCTGAAGTGGGTGGATTACTTGAAGTCAGGGGTTCGAGACCACTCTGGCCAACATGGTAAAACCCTGTCTCTGCTAAAAATACAAAAATTAGCCGGGCATGGTGGCAGGCACCTGTAATCCCAGCTACTTGGGAGACGGAGGCAGGAGAATTGCTTGAACCCAGGAGGAAGAGGTTGCAATGAGCTGAGATTGTGCCCTTGCACTCCAGCCTGGGTGAAAGAGCAAGATCCCATCTCAAAAAAAAAAAAAAAAAAGGAAAAGAAAAGAAAAGCCAAAGTCCTTTAAGTTATCTCCAAAGCCCTGTGCATTCTGGCTTCTTGTCATCTCTCTGACAACTTCTACCACCCTTCCCCTCTCCATTTCTGCTCTGACCACACTGAATTCCTTCTGATTATTCCAAAATGCTAGAAATTCTCCCATTCTGAGAATTTTGCACTGGTTGCTCTTTCTGCCTGGACCTCATTTCCCAAGATACCGGTTTAGCCCATTTCCTCATCTTCTTCAAGTTTTTGCCCAAATGTCATACTATCAATGAAGCCTACCTTGTTTATTATCTCCCCTCTACCTTAGTCTATTTTATATTTCTTCTTAACAATCATCATAATCTAACATACTATAGAATTTACACATGTAATTACATGTACAATTATATACATATGTATGATTTCTTTCTGTTTGGTTCATTTTTATATTCTTATCACCTAGAATAATAATGGCACATAGTAGGAACTTAATTAGTATTTATTCAATAAATAAATTTAGTTATATTCCAATCTTACAGAGAATAGGTAAAGTCAAATTCCAATAAGATGCTGGTTTTTACTTATCAAATTGGAAAAAGCCAAAAGCTGGTAGCACACTCTGGCTAAACGTACTTTGTAAATTACCGATAAGAGAGAGTATAATATGGTACAAGCCATATGGAAGGGAATTATGCAACATCTACTGAAATAATTGGTATGTGTACTTTAGCAAATTTTCTTATTTATACATGGATTAAATAACTTATATTCAGGTTATGCATTGTTATGTTGTTGTTAAAGTAAAGGAATAGAGAAAAATGAACAGTTAATTAAAAACTGGTTAAACAAGTTATAATGCGTTAACACAATGGAATACTATACAACTAGGAAAAATAGTGAGTAGTTCTTTATGCAATGATTTGGAAAGCTTTCCAAAGTAACTTGTTAAATTTAAAAGGCAAGGCACAGAGCAGTGTGTGCAGACATCTAGCATTTGTGTAAAGGGGACACCAAGCAAATATATATTCACACTACTTATATACATATATGGAAATTCTGGAGGGATACAGAAAAAGCTAATTGGTGTTTATAGGATGGGGGGAGTAGGAAAAAGAAAGGAGGAAAATAAAAGTAAGAGGGAGATATTTTTATTCATACTTTTGAAAAGATTTTTTTAACTATGTTAAAGATGACCTATTTAAAACATTAAATATACTGAATGTAAAACTATCACAAGGTAGTAAATAAAATTGCCCACAAAAGAGGTACAGTTAAAGTACTGAATTCTCAAACATACTCTGAAGAGTGATATAAGTAAGTGCACAAGTTCTTCTCAGAACAAGTTTTTCTCAGACATTTGTTAAACTTTTGAGACTCATTTACAGAAAAATCAATATGTAAATGGATGAAGTCAGCCATATGGAAAAACACCCACCTAGTTAATTATTTCTTAGAAATGGGTGGTCCCAATCAAGAGATGAGGGTGTATTTGCTATCAAAATATGACTACATTAGCATATTTAAATTGTGACTAAGACAATGCTATTAATATATTAAAAGGAAACATATCCACCAAAGGTAGATGGTATTTAATTAGAAATACAGAAATGATAGAGTCAAAAAGAGAAGCTGGCAGTTCATTCCTCAAAATCCCACAATGGAAGTCCTCCAGAAAATGGTCCTTAGCACTATGGTGTGCTTAACATACACACCCACTATGGAGACAGATGCAACAAATGTAAGCTTGGTCTCAAAATCTATTGCAATTATGTAACTCCATAACACTATTTTAGTTATAAACAACTTTCTAATTATAATGATATCCAGCTTTCTGAGAGAGAATAAAAGTATTAGTGCCATTTAAACGTTTCATTCTTCTTGATAATTATATTTTTCAACGGAAATTAGTACATGTACATTTTGTTCTCTTGAGATTTTGATTAGTGTGAATCCATATCCCTGACTCTGATCATCTTAGGGATACTAATAGATGCTACAAATCTGTGAAACTGAAGACTATGTTGAGCGTTGATACGGTATCACCAAAGTATTGTCAGGGGCATTGTCAGAATGACCAGGTAGTAACATTCTTATATCACTTCGTATGACTGTGCTCCTCCTACTCTAATGACAAACAAAAATTACTGGTTAGAGGAGAACAAGGTAGGAAGAGGGAACTGACTTAGTTAACTCCCAGTATATCCCAGTTTTAAAAATATAATAGGATAAAAATTAGGAAAAAAAAGTTTTTTGGTGCCGTTAGATAACTAGCCATAAAGGAAAAATTTTAAAAAAGAATGGATTATCTTTTGTCAACCAATTCCATTAAGCAGTACAATCATAAATACATCGTTAATAAAGTATCAAGTAGGATACTTTTCATATAAAAGCTGAAGAATGTTGAATTCCCTGCTTTTCCATGCTCTCCAAATGAAAATTGATAAGAATCTCTGTCATTTTCTGTTAATGACCACTCAAGCAAAGAGAATATGTCATTAGAAAAACAATACCTCCTGCAGAGAATCACGTTTTTCAAAGTATGGCTGTGGTGACTAACACACTGATTTTCAGTATGGAATTAAGGAGGTAGGACATTTACAGGAACATGGTGCAGAAGTTCCAAGTCTCCAGTTATACAAATGATTTTCTTTGAGTTTTAAATTTCATTTATCTTATACAATTTTCTTAAATGGAGTTTAAATCTATTGCTCAAGAGGAATTTTTTTTTGCCTCATATATTGAATTTTTAGGTATATGAACTATTTATTAAATACTGGGGCAGGGAGTATGGTAACAGCCAGAGGCAACTCTGTTCTAGTTCCTCTTCTGTTCCTTAAAGGTACTTGCTTTTCTGTTTCATTTGATCTCTCCTTCCTTCCAAACTGAAACCTGCTATTCCATGTCTTTTGCTTTTTTTTTCTTTCTATCACTTTGGTGCTACTTACTTGCAGGAAAAACCTGCTATCTTTCCTAATTATGTGGGGAATTAAAGTAGGTAATGTTTGCAGATATAAAGTGGTGCTCATTTAAAAAAAAATGTGCTAGACACAGTGCTAAGCACTTCACAAATATATCCTCATGTAATACTCAAAATCAACCTGTTATATGCTCATATCGCAGAGGAGAAAACCAGCAATTACAGAAGTTACTTTATCACCCATCATTAGCAAGAGGCAAAGTCATGTTTAGAGCTCAAATTTTTGGAACTCCAAGGAATATATGACTTTAAGGAATGGGCAAGATTGGCTGGCTCTCCTTTTTCCTGTTGATTTTCCACACACATCCCCTTCCTAGCCCTTCAGATAAGGTACTCTGAGGATGATCCAGAATTCCTAAGTAGTTACCCTGTCCATGGCTTGGGTCCCTCTGGATTCTCTCTTGCAACATTGACTGGGTCTTCTGTAGTCCCAGAGATGGGCTTACACAATAGCTGGTAATAGTAGATCATTCAATAAATTATGCTGACACTATTTGTTATTCATATCTAGCAAATTAGATCTCTATAGATATCCATAAAGTGGGATGACTACCTCATATTATACACCATTCCAATGGGAGCAATGTCTTAACTGTGAAAAATAAAAAAAATCAAGCCATTTGATGGGAAAAATGATATTTTAAGCATGTAACTGGTGAGTACAGTATAAAGAACTCCTGGAAATTAATAATGAAAACAATTCAATAAAATAATGCCCAGCAGAACTGGAACTGAACCCTGATGTCTTGTATTCTTCAGGAAACACTGAGATAGAAGTTAGCATGCAGAAAGTTTATTGAGGGCTCTTCTTTTTGATAATACCTGTTGAGGTGGGATTGAGGAAATCAAGATTGGATACAGGGAGGAGCTTGACTGTAATACAGTTGCAACAGAGGCCTCAGCTCATTCCACAGTAAACTCTGCAATTTTTACTGACTTCTACTGCTTATGCAGATTATACTGCTTATTTTGTTTCTATGCTTAAAGTAATTACATATATTTTAGAAAGTAATATGTATGCCAGGTGTGGTGGCTCATGCATGTAATCCCAGCACTTTCGGAGGCTGAGGCAGGTGGATCACCTGAGGTCAGGAGTTCAAGACCAGCCTAACCAACATGGAGAAACCCCATCTCTACTAAAAAAAAACAAAATTAGCTGGGCAAGGTGGTACATGCCTGTAATCCCAGCTACTCAGGAGGCTGAGGCAGGAGAATCACTTGAACCCAGGAGGTGGAGGTTGAGGTGAGCCGAGATCACACCATTGCACTCCAACCTGGGCAACAAGAGTGAAACTCCGCCTCAAAAAAAAGAAAAAGAAAAAGAAAAAAAGTAATATATCTATATATTTACAATATTTAAAATTAATTTTTATATTCAAAACTTTAAGGTTAACAATTAGGACTAAAGTTGTTTTTCTTCCACAAGGACATTAATTTAACCCACTTAAGAAAAAAGTCATCTCAGGCTACATGTTCTGTAAAACACCTTGATATAAACCAAGTAGAAATGCTAAATTAAGTACACATCCTTCTCATTATAGCTGAAAATTTAAAAACACAACAGAAATCCCTCAGAGACAGTAATTGAATTATATTACTTGAAGAAATTAAGTTTAGCAACATTTCTTTACTAACTTAAAAAATACTGCATTCATATACACTAGTGACAAACATTCAAAATGTTATTTTAAAGTAATACTATATAAATGTAAACAAATACTATAAGGTACCAAAGACATTTTGAAAACAATGACTAATAACTTTCTAAAGTGATAAATTTTACTGAGAACAAAACAGATTAAAATAATACAACATATACCATGTTCATCAACAGAAATATACCTTATAAAAATGGTAAATTCTCCAAATTTAATTGAATACAATAAAATATAAGTTTTTTTATTAAAATTAGCACATTAATTCAAAGGTTCAAAGAAAAAACTAATGGTTAAGACAATCCAATATAATTTTGAAAACCAAATGTAGCATAAGCTATATATTAGACAGTATGATAATATAATAGCAATTTTGATGTTATTTTGTTAACAGAGAAATAGATCAATACAAGAAAAAAGAGTGCCTAGAATGAGACCTATGCATATGTGGAAATGTGAAAAATTTATATAGATTATAAAAATGTACTTATGTGTCAGAGATGGGATTACACAATAGCTGGTAATAGCAGATCATTCAATAAAGTATGCTGACACTATTTGTTATTCATATCTAGCAAATTAGATCTCTATCTATATATCTACAAAGTGGGATGACTACCTGATATTATACACAGTTCCAACTGGAGCAATGTCTTAACCGTGAAAAATAAAAAAATCAAACCATTTGATGGGAAAAAAAATGATATTTTAAGCTTGTAACTGGTGAGTACAGTATAAAAAACTCCTGGAAATTAAAATAATGCCCAGTATAAACTTAACCAAGAGAAGGGTATATCTTAGTGTCCAGTAACCATATGAAAATTTGCTCATCTTCATTAGGAATTAGAGAAATGCAAACTAAAATAAAGATATGACATTTCATACAGACTTAAAAATATTTTAAAAGTTTGATAATGCAAAATTTTAGACAGGTGATAACAACTAAATAGTAAAACAGTAAATTTGTAAAACTCAAGAATGGACTCATAGAGCTCCTATGACTACAAACTACAGGAATAATTTGCACATACGCCATGGGAGACATTTTGAGACAATATGTGGTACCATTGTTTGCAGTAATAAGATTAAAAGCATTATAATTTTTTTATGCCAGGAGTGGGATAATGTGGTATTTGGTATTTAGCCATACAGTAGAATATTTTGCATAGCAGTGAAAAAAATGGAACAAATTTATACACATATGGGTCACCAATATGATTTTGAAAGAATAAGCAAATTACATAGTACATACGATGTTTATAAAAATTTTTTAAATATGCAAAACTATACAAGTACTGCTGAAGAACACACGCACAGAGTAACACCTTAAAAATCAGAAAGTGGATGATAATTATTAGATTCAATATGTGAATACTATATGTTTGGGGATCGAGTTGGCAGGAAAGGTAACATGATAAGAAAGATACGTCCATTGACTTTAATGGGTTGACACAAAGCTTGTATATACAGTAGGGTTAATTACATTTTTAATAGCTTTTTAATATCTAAATAATTTAATATCACACTGTATATAAATATACTTTCTAAAATCTCTCCAACTTCACTAAGTAGTTGAAGAAATAGATAATTGATGGAAAGTTAGAAAAGATTTGCTGGAAAATTTTGGTCTGTTATTCAGTGGCTGTGACTATTAACTACATTCTGGTATTTTTCCCTTTGTTCCCAAATCCATGTTAGCAAAAACTATGTTGCCCAAAAGTTATTCCTGGGCTGACATGAATTACTTTTAACTTTTTTTAAAAAAGAAGATTTCTTGCAGACAAAGGAAGACATAGGGAAACAATATTCAACTCCACAGAAATTTCCAAGTGATTGTTTAGTAAGGTAGTAATTTTTACAAAGAGAACATGATTCAGATTCAGAATCTAACTCCACTAGTTAACTGGATTAACTTAGTAAAATGCCTTTGTTTCTCTTACTAGCTTTCTAGAAAATGGGTAGAGTAATGCCTCACAGGATTATTAATTTTGAGTATCACAATGAAATTTTTATGTTAAAGTGCCTTGCACGTTAGAGGTATTCAGGGAGTTCTGTCAGTTTCCCTTTTTAACCAGTGAAGTCGTGATAGATTCCTGCATTTATTGCTCAAGATTTTTATTTCCTTTTAGAGACTAAAACTGATTTTGCTAATAGCAATCACTAAAAGCCCTCCTCTCCCTATTTTAAAGTTTCTTCTAAGGGATTTTAATTTCTAAAAGCTGTGTTGGTCTGGGCTACTTGGTTACATATAAACATAACATAGAAAACTTTCAAATCTTTCCTTTTTGTCCTTCATGTAAAGATTTAAACCTGCACTTTCTTGCTTGCCTATGTAAGCTAATTGATTAAAAGCAAAAATTATTTTGTTATCAAATTTAACACTGTTAGTAATCATTTCAAGATTCTTCTATTATAAATACATCAATACATGATTCGCTTGGACTTAAACTCCAAAATGCATGAAACATCAACACTTTGTAAATACTGATTATTAACAATCTATAAGATTGTTTACCCCAAAGCTCAATGCTGATATGAATAGTTTAATGAGTATCCTTCAGAGTATTTCTAACAAATCATAGTCTATAGGACCTATTTTCCATCTAATAAGTAGGAAAGTGGGAGAAAGACATCTGAGCCGAATATTCTACTGTTTTCTACTTTGGGAATATAAATTGGCTCATTTGTTTGAGTACTATAAATTACACAGCTAAATCTCTCATCACACCACAGGAAGCTCTAGTCCTCTGAGTAATTACTTGATTATCTTTTATTCTAAAAGGTAAAAAGAATAACCTCTCAATGGATAATGCACAATTAATAGAATTAAAATGTTGAGCAGTGCTCAAAGCCCTGTAATACTTGTAGAGAGTGGCTTTTGCCACTGAAACTGGACAAACATTCAATTCTTTTATTTTCTCTTTCTGAATAAGGGCAAAGGGACAGACGATTATCAGAGAAGAGGTAGGAGCACAGGCTGTAAGTTATAGCAGAGGATAATAGATTGGACAGATTTCTCATTTCTTGACAATAATAACCACTTCTGACCATATTTCTGCCTGTTCTCTGGTAGAATTCCCAGATTTCTCCAGTGTCCACAAACTTCCACCCTCATGCCAACCTTCATCAGCCTGTGATTCCCATTTGAGGACTTTGTTTTACCATAATGTTTTAATTTCCTAGGCAAGAAAGTAGATATCAAAAAAATATATTTCACCAAAAATTGATCCGACAAACATATTTGATCACCGTTCAATATCTTGCATGAAGTTGATAACTGGAAGCAAGGATCTGAACTTAAGGTATAAGAAGATGTCAAGTCTGCTTTTAACAAAAAAAATCTCCTATTTGTTAACTACAAGGTGACACGCAAACTCTTCAGCTTGGTGATTTAGGGAAGGCCAATAGATTTGGAAACCGAATGAAAAACAACCTTTAGAAAATACAGTTTTCAATATCATTATATAGAAAAATTAACAGGTTAAAAAAACACATTATTTAATAATCAAGATAAGAAATATAGGTAATCCTACTGAGTTTTAAAACAAAATCTCAGATGTTAATCTTCATATATACATACAGATGTACACATATATATATATAATATATATATAAAATATATATATATAAATATATATAAAATATATATATAAATATATATATAAAATATATATATATATGTGTATATATATAAAATAGAAAGCAAGTAGAAATTTTGTCAGCATTCGTAGAGTTAGGGATCAACATTTCAAGAAGTTCAGCAAGGCCAGATTTGTTCAGAGACTCCAATGAGAAGAAGAAAGTTCCTTTCTGACTTCCTGAGAAGACACAAAGAATGTAGAGAATGTGTATGTTTGAATATAAAATTACTTTTTTCTTTAGTTTCTTAACTTCTTCAGATGCTAAAGAACTTTTTGTGGTGTTATTGTTGTTAAGAATGCCAATCCTGACAGCAATATTTTCTGGCACTTCTTTGAGAACAGTGTTCGTAATGCCGTTTTGTTCAACAATACTTTTGTCCACTTTTCCTGTCAAGTCATTTCTTACTTAAACATTCAAAATGAAATGAGCTCGAAGTTTCAAAGCAAATTTCCTTTTTCTAAAGATTCCTTTTTCTTTCTTTTTATATTAAACTTAATAACATTTACTTGTAATTAGTACTTTTCTCATTTCTCTCTCTCTACTGAATGTAACCCCATCCTTAGTATTTATGTACCTGTATTATTTCCTCCCATTGAATCTTGGTTGACCCTTTGACTTGCTTTGATGGAAAGAATAATGTGCAAGTGGCACTGTGCCACTTCTGGGCCTAGCAGAAGCATGGCAAGTTCCATTTTTAAGCCACTGGACGCTTGGGCCCACCATGTAAGAATTCTGTCTATGCTGCCATAGGGACCATTAGGAAAGACCTCATGAAGAGGGTGCATAGAGAGAAAGAGGCCCAGCCTCCCATTGCCCCAGGTAAGCCTTCTAGTTCTCCCTAACCTGATGCAGAACTTCACAGCAGTCACATGAGAGTCCAAGCCAGATGATCAGAAAAGCCACTCAGCTGGGTTCCATCACAGGAGTCAGCCAGCCAACTTTTTCTATAAAGAGCCACATAGGAAATACTTTTGGCTTTGAAGGTCTATGGTCTTGGTACCAACTACTCTTTTGTTGTAGTGCAAAAGAAGCCATAGTCAACACATAAACAAATGACTGTAACTGTGTTTGAATAAAACTTCATTTATGGTTATTGAAATTTTAATTACATATAATTTTGCATATCACAAAATATTCTTTTTAAATTTACTTTTCAAGTATTTAAAAATTAAATAAATCTATTCTTAGCTCTTTTTTTTTTTTAGAGACCAAATCTCACTCTGTCACCCAGGCTGGAGTGCAGTGGCACCATCTCAGCTCACTGCAACCTATGCCTCCCAGGTTCAAGTGATTCTCCTGCCTCAGCCTCCCTAGAAGCTGTGACTACAGGCGCATGCCACCATGCCCAGCTAATTTTTGTATTTTTAGTAAAGACGGGGTATTACCATGTTGGCCAGGATGGTCTCGACCTCTTGACCTCATGATCCACCCTCCTCGGCCTCCCAAAGTGCTGGGATTACAGACGTGAGCCACTGCATCCGGCCCTATTCTTAGCTCCTAGGTCATACGAAAACAGACAACAGAACAGATTTGTTACTTGGGTCATAGTTTGGTGAGCCTACTCGAATTAACTCACAAAATTATGAGAAATAATAAAAAATAGTGGTTGTTCTAAGCCCTTAACATTTGCGATATATTGTTACTCAGCAATAGATAAATCAAACACTATTTTTCAGATCTTGTCCCAGGGAAGAAATAAAATCATCCAAACTCTAGTTATGGGATAAATGAAATATAGTGAAAAAATAGAGTCAATTGGAATAAAGACAAATAATTAATCCAACCGGGCTGTGAAATAATAGACTAGTATTATCTTGTATTTAAAAACACATAAGGCCAGGCACAATGGCTCATGCCTGTAATCGCACCACTTTGGGAGGCTGAGGCAGAAGGGTCACCTGAGGTTGGGAGTTCAAAACCAGCCAGACCAACATGGAGAAACCACATCTCTACTAAAAAATACAAAATTAGCTGGGTGTGGTGGTACGTGCCTGTAATCTCAGCTACTCAGGAGGCTGAGGCAAGAGAATTGCTTGAACCTGGGAGGCGGAGGTTTTGGTGAGCCAAGATCGTGCCATTGCACTCCAGCCTGGGCAACAAAAGTGAAACTCTGTCTCAAAAAAATAATAATAATAAAAGTAAATAAAAAAATACACACACACACACACACAAGTACAGGAAAATCATATGGAAATGAGCCACAGATCTGAGGACTTACCTACAAAGTACTGCAGATTAGGACATAGTAAACAATAACTGACACCACAATTATAGTGAAGGAAAAATCACTTCTAAGAAATCAACAGGAAAAAGTTAAATGTGGCCAATGTAATACAAAAGACAGCAGAGAAAAAAATGATAATTACCTTTGAGTATGTGAAGGGTGAGAATGAGTTTTCTCTGAACTGTATAAAGAAAAAGAAAGGTAAATTGCAGCCAAATGTTTAGTCTCAATATTAGAATTAATTTTCTGATGGAAAATACCAAAGAAAGGCACCTTTAAAACTCAGCAGCTGGCTATCTTTAAGAATTACATGATTGGTTTTCTGCCTTAAAAGATTTAGGTAAAGCCTTATCTAATGGCAGGGGCTGGGATTAGATGACCTCTTTTCCTGCCAATTTTGATTCTGGTATGTGTGATTAGAAATCACAGCCTTTAATATGCAATTTGCAATTTCTACTGCTGAATCTAAACTGCCTCAGTTGGAAACTGATAGCTACTGTCATCTATGAACTGTGGCAGAGAGTGCACTGGGAGGTTTTAATGGATTGCAGAATCATCAAAGTAAGCATTTCCCCCTCCTAGATTCTAAGTACTTTTTATTACTTTGATAGAACCAAAACTACATAAAATAAATGGATAAATAAGCATATACATAAATGCAAAAATATTCTGAGAATGAATTTTGTAGTCTTTTCTTCAAAGAGTAACACATCAAATGTGCTATAAAATCAATATTTTTACACAAAAATGCATGCCTACTTTTCCTGGGCACTAAACCATAATATCATGATGTGGCCCCACAGTAGTTATAACCATTTGTTTTTAACAAGATCCCTCCCAAAATACACACTTTATATATGTGGACATGTGGGCACACATGCATGTGTGCACAGGCGTACACACACCCCCCCAAAAACCCTGGTAGAAAGGGAGAAATTGAAAAATAATAACTTGGAGATGTATTTCTTCATTAAAACTACACCAATATATAATGGCACATTTTATACCTTCTTCCACTTGATTTATCATAGAATTACGCAAAACAGCAGGCATACCATGTGATTTTTACAAATGTCTACATTGATTGACAAATAAGACATGCTGGTTTTATTAAGTAACATACATGCTTATTTTGTAAGGTGACTATAGAAATGGTTTCTGCTACGGTCTGAATGTTTATGTCCATTCAAAGTCCATAGGTTGAAATCCTAAGCCCAAGGTGACAAGGTGACAGTATTAAGAGGTGCAGCTTGTGGAAGGTGATTATACCATGCATATGGAGCCCTTATGATTAGACTAATTGTCTTTGTAAAAGAGTCCACAGAGAGTGAGCTAGCCTCTTCAATCATGTGAACACAGCTAGAAGTCCCCATCTATGTGAAATCAGGCCCTCACCAAACACCAAATCTGCCAGTGACTTGATTGTGGACTTAGCCTCCAGATCTGTGGGATATAAATTTCTATTATTTCTAAGGCATCCAGTTTATGATATTTTGTTATAATAGCCAAACAGACTAAGACAGTGTCCAAATGAACTATATCTGATGGAAAATTTTAGAATTACAAGACTCTCAGACCCATAGATGCTGATAATTAATGTAAAATGGAGGAAAGATTTCCACAGTGCTGAAATAATACTATGGAGTATTTTTGACATTAGGTGTTAATGCCAGTGGTTTCTTCTTTAATCTTTAAAATCAATGCTCATTGTTTTTTTTAAAAAAAAGAATGTTTGAGAATTCTTATTTAGCTCTTACTAAACCTATTTCTGGGTGGTTTAGTAACAGTGGCTATGTCTACTAAATATATTAAATATAAAGTATATCTAAGTCTACACCTGAAATGAACCAGTTATTTTATATAAGTAGTCTAAGGTAATTCCTGATATAAATAGTGTAACATATATCTAGACATTTGTTTCACTTGATTCTTTATTTATAAATGAGTTCTCTGAGGTAGTTCTGTGTGTGTATGTGTATGTGTGTGTGTATAGTTGATATCACAATTTGAATATTTCATAGAAATATTAAAATTAAGATGACTAGAATTTACATTTGACCCAATCAAGTGATGACCAGGTGCTCTCTTTATCATCTTTTGATAAGTTTGGAAATCATGGCTATATCATTGGTTGCTTTATTTTATTTGTTTCACTTTCCCTGGTTCTTTATTATTTTAGCCTACTAAATATTTTTAAAATATGCTCATTTTTTTCCTTCTTCATTGCCACTTCTTAGGTAATACTATCATCATCTCTCCCCTAGACAGGTAAAATAGTTCTTACATTGCTTGGTTATTATTTCTCTGTGCTTCAGTCATCTGTGCTTTGGTATAGTCAGCTGCTATCCCAAAACACTGTAGACTGATGGCTATATAAGTTTGTCTCACAGTTCTATAGGTTGGAAGTCCACAATCAGAGTGTCAGGATGATAGATACGATCTGGTGAGGGCTCTCTTCCTTATTGCACACTGCAACCCTCTCGTATACTTGCATGGCAAAAGAGGGCTAGCTTCTTTCTTATTTCTTCTTATGGAAGCACTAATTCCATTCATGAGGGCTCTACTCTCATGAACTAATTGCCTCTCAAAGGCCCCATCTCTAAATGCCATTATATTGAGATTATTGTTTCAACATATGGATTGTGGACAGGCGCAAACATTAAGACCATTGCTCTCTCTAATCTAGCTTTTAGCTATCAGGCAGATAAGCAATTTCAAAATATCAAGCCAATCTAACAACTCCTCTGAATTCAAGCATTTAGATGACATACTAGTATGCCTCAAAGGAAACATGCATTCTTTACCCTGGCCAACAATACTGTTTTTGATTTTGTTTTTGTCTGCATCTCCAAATTCCATTCTTATCAGTTGCCTTTTCTGCCTCTGTGCTTAAATAACTCTGGTTTTATTTCATTTCCTTAAACATAAGGTTTTTCCTGCTTCCAAGATTTTGCTTATGCTATTCTCTCTGCTTGTCATATTTTGCCTGAACTACCATCTCCATTTCCTGCCAGCAACCCTAAGAATAGTTGGATGTTATACTTTAGCTTGCAAATTGACATTTTAGCAACATAATCCTAAAGAAGAAGATTAACCTTGTCTTGTTTATGACTGCAGTACTCTGTTGATTTCCTCATGACATATAACACATTTTGTTTAATATAAGTACAGAGTTTATTTAGGCCAAGTTTGAAAACTGTAACCTGAGAGACACAGATTTAAGTTGCCCTGAATATATGATCCCCATAACATATTTTAATATACATATTGCTTAATGAAAAAACATTTACTAAGATCTACTGCATACTAATGTGCTACAACCTGTGTTTGGTGCTAGGGTGAATAATACTCAGTTCCTGACCTTGACGAAGCTTCTGTCCATCAGAAGAGACAAATACATAAACAGACACTTCAGTGCAATCAAATAACTGCAGTAAGAAGGGTGTATAGAGAACAATGAGAACATAGAAGGACAGCTAGAAAATTTTGAAGAGAACAAGGAGAACTCTGTAGAAGAAACAATGCTCAGGTCTGTCCAAAACAAATAGAGAAACAGACCTAGGAAAAGCTTAGTGTGAAGCGATGTGAAGAGAAGGGAAATTAGGGGATTAGTATCTGATATATTCCATATTGAGGAGATAAAAATAACAGAGCTAGAGTATAAAAAAGAAACATAATGGTTTATGTAAGAAATGTCATACAGTTTGATTTTATCAGAGCAAAATATATGTGAAAGGAAATGGTTAGACGTGAGAATACAAGGTAAGCCAAGGGCTATATATTTAAAATACTGTAATAACAACAGTACTAAAAATAAAAATAATTGTAATATCAATGCTGTTAATTTATTACTATGCAGTAAGCACTTTTAAAGTTTTCCCCTACCCCCTGGAGTCTAACTTTCTCAGGCATGAGGGGAGTACAGCAGTGGAAAATGCAGGCTGGAATCTGAATATTCAGCTCCCCTAGTGACAGGACTAGTTCACTTCATTCCAAGTTAACTGACAGGCAGAGTGAACAGCAAATGCAAATGAGTGCAAGGAGACATAGCAAGAAAAAAGATCATTCTGGGAAAGGGGTGTGGGTTGCATAGCTTTCTTCTCCGGAGGGTCTTAGACCTTCCAATTAAGGCCCAGTGTTAGCCGGGCTGCCAACAAACTTTCAATCCCTCCTTGCCCCCTGCCTTGGAGTTTATTGCCACTAAACAGGCCTTACAAGAAATGCTCAAGGTTGTTTCACATCTGGAAGTGATAAGGAAACAATCACTATAATAAAAGCATTTAAAACTATAAAACTCACTGGTAGAACCAATACACAAATTAAAAAGGAAAAAGGATCGAAACTTATCACTACGGAAAATTGCCAAACCACAAAAACAAACAATAAGAGAGGAAGAAACAAAGGATTTACAAAACAACCAGAAAACAATTATTAAATAAATGACAAGAGTAAGTCCTCATTTATCAATAATAACCCTGAGTGTAAATGAATTTAATACCCCATTTAAAAGATATAAAGATTGGCTGAATGTAGGACAAAACAACATGTAACTATATGCTGCCTACAAGAGACTCTCCTGACCTGTAACACCTTTGACACAGGATGGAAAGTGAAGGATAAAAAAAAATGGAAACAATAAGCTAGTAGAAATAGCTATACTTCTATCCAACAAAACAGACTTCGAGTCAAAAGCTATAAAAAACTAGGAAGCATATTACATACTAATACAGGGATTAATTTAGTAAAAGAATATAACAACTCTAAATATATGTACAACTAACACCAGAGAATCCAGACAGATAAGGGAAATATTATTAGATTTAAAGGGAAAAATGAACTCCAATACAATAAAAATTGTAAATATCAACATCATACTTTCAGCTTTGGACAGATCATCTAGACAGAAAATGAACAAAGAAACATTGGGTTTAAACTGCACCATAGACAAAATGGACCTAAGACATTTACAAAACATTTCACCCAACAGCTGCAGACTTCACAATCTTTTCATTGGCACATGGAACATTCTCCAGAATTGGCCATCTGTTATGATACAAAGCAAGTGTCAAAATTTTTTTGAAATTCAGAATTATACCAAGCATCTTATCTAAGCACAATAGAATACAGCTGGAAATGAATAATAAGTAGAACATTTGAAACTATACGAATGAATATAAATTAAACAACATGCTCCTCGATGACTACTGAAAGAAGCAATTAAAAATGAAATTAAGAATTCCTTGAAACCAATGAAAATAAAAACACAATAAATATATTGAAACAAACATCTGAGGCACAGCAAAAGCAGTATTACAAGGTGAGTTTATAGCAATAAATGCCCACATTAAAAAACTAAAAAGATTTCAAATAACCTAATGATGCATCTCAAGGAAGTGGAAAGCAAAAACAAAACAAACCCCCAAATTAGTAGAAATAGGAAAATAAAAATCAAAGCAGAAATAAATAAAATTGACACTAAAAAAGCAATACAAAAGATCAAAAAAACCCAAAAAGTTATTTTTGAAAACATAAGCAAAATAGACACATCATTAGCTAGAATAAAAAAAAGAGAAAGAACCAAATAAGAAATGAAAAGGGAAACATCACAACAAATACCAAAGAAATAAAAAGTATAATTGGAGATGACTGTTATGAACAACTATACACCAATAAATTCAACACTTAGAAGAAATGGATACATTCCTAAACATATACAACTGACAAAGATTGAACTAAGAAGAAATAGAAAAGCTAAGCAGAAATATAACCAGTAATGAGACTGAATCCATAATAAGAAGGCTTCCAAGAAAGAAAACTCTGGGACTGAATGGCTTCTTAGCTGAATTCCACTGAAACTTTAAAGAATAGTTAACACAATTTTCTTCAAACTATTTTAAAAAAATAGAGCGGAGGGACAAAAAATGTGGTATATATACAAAATGAAATACTTTTCCGTCATAAAAAATGAAATCATGATTTTTTTTTTACAGTAAACAAGGATAGAATTGGAAGTCATTATCTTAAGTGAAATAAGCCAGACATAAAAAGATAAATATTGCATTTTCTCATTGACAAGTGGGTGCTAAATAATGACTGCATATGAATGCAGATGGTAGAATGATAGACATTGAAAACTGGGAAAGGTGAGGTCATAGCAAGGTTGGTAGAGAATGATAAATTACTTAATGGGTACAATGTATATTACTTGGGTGATGGGTACCTTAAAACTTCTGACTTGACCATTATGAAATATATACATGTAATGAAATTGTACTTGTACTGCATACATTTATTTAAAAAAATTAAAAAATAGAGGAGAATACAAACAAACTGAAAGACATCCCATGTACATGAATCAAAATAATTAATATTGCTAAAATGGTCATACTACTCAAAGAAATCTACAGATCTGATGCAATCTCTATCAAAATACCAATGCCATTCTTCACAGGATTATTTTCAAAACCCTAAAATTTGAACCACAAAAGACCCTGAATACCCAAAGCAATTCTCAGCAAAAAGAACAAAGCTGGAGGTATCACACTACCAGACTTCAAAACATGCTACAAATCTGTAGTATAAATGGTACTGAGAAAACTGTACATCCACATGCAGAAGAATGAAACTAGGCTCCTCCCTGTCAGTCTATACTAATATCAACTCAAAATAGATCAAAGAGCTATTGTAAGACCTGAAATTAGAACTACTCAAAGAAAACATAAAGGAAATGCATTAGGACAGTGGTCTGGAAACAGTTTTTATAAATAAGATCTCTAAAACACAGAAAACAAAAGCCAAAATAAATAAATGTGATTATATTAAACTGAAAAGTTTCTGCACAGGAAAATAATTAGTCAATAGAGTGAAAAGACAACAAGCAGAATGAGAGAAAGTATTTACAAACTATTCATTCAACAGGTGACTAAATATCCAGACTACATAAGGAACTAAACATCTCTACAGCAAAAAAACAGTTGGATTAAATGTTTCTCAAAAGAAGAAATACAAATGGCCAACAAATATATGAAAAAGTATTCAACATCACTAAAAAAAAAAAACTTTGGGCCAGGTACGGTCGCTCACACTTGTGATCCCAGCACTTTGGAAGGCCAAGGCGGGTGGATCACCTGATAGAATTAACATGATCAATTAAGGTTAATACCAGGAATACAAGATTGGTGTAACATCAAAAGCACAATTAATATAATTCACCATATTTGTAAAAAGGGGACAAACACACACAATTACCTCAAAAGATTTAGAAATAAGTATGAATTCTGGTATTCCTTCATCGTAAAATACTTAACAAATTAGGATTAGAGGGAAACTTTATCAATTTAATAAACAGTTATCAGTGAGAAATCTCTAATATCTCATTAATCACGAAAGACTGAATTCTTTCACCCCTACTATCAGGAGCAGGACAAGCATGCTCACTATTACTTGTATTCAATATTGTACTGGAGGGTCTAACTAAGGCAATTATGAAATACTAAGTAGATATATTGGTTGACTGGTTCAATTAAATTAGTTAAATTCCTATCAAATTTCTAACTTGCTTTTTTGCAGAAATTGACAGGCTAATTTTTACATTTATATGAAAATACAAATGATTGGTGTAGACAAACTGACCTTGAAAAAGAGTAAAGTTGGAGAACTAACACTTTTCAATTTCAAAACTTACTACAAAGCTACAGTAATCAAGACACTGCTACTCACTTAGGGATAAACATATAGCTCAATGGAATAGAACTACTAGTCCCAAAATAAACCCTAACGTTTATGGTTAATTGATTTCCAATAAGGGTATCAAAATAATTTAATGGGGAAATAATTAATTCTCTATTTAACAAATGGTGCTGGGATAGTCAGATATCCATATGTAAAAGAACTGAGTTGGATATATGCATACACCATATAAAAAATTACCTCTAAATAGATCATAGTCATAAATATAAGAGCTAAAACCATTAAAATTCCTAAGTAAATTTTAATGACCATGGGTTAAGAATTGCCTTGTCAGATACAACACCCAAAGCATAAGCAATAACAACAACATAAATAGGTAAATATTTTTTGTTTCCAGAGACACCATCAAAAGAATGGGAAGGCAATCAATGAATGAGATAAAATATTTATAGATTATAAAGCCAATAAAACCAATAAGACTTCTATCCACTGCTCTTGTTACTCTTGAAAAGTCAGTTCTGAGTGTATTTTGATGCTGGTTTTGTAGTTTTTCTATATTTTTTCTTTTTTTTTTTTGCACTTTTATTCTGATGCTTCTTGGTATAGATTTATTTTTATTTATCCTGCTTGGGTTTGCACTTGTTGAATCTATAGATTGTAATCTTTCATTAGCATTGTGTAATTATAAATCACTATTTCTTTAAAATATTGATTTTGTCTCATTCTTTGGCATAACAAATATATGTTAGATCTTCATTGCTGCATCATCTATATATCTTAACATCTTCTAATTGCTATTCTTTTTTCACTCTGCTAAACTCTGCTTTTTTCTTTAAACCAATCTTAAAACACTAATTCTCTCTTTATCCAAGTCTGATTATTTCTAATTATCTATCAATTGTGTTGGTAAACACTGAATTTGTCATTTTTTAGAATTTCCATTAAGTTATTTTTTATATTATTCAATTATCTGCTAAATTTCTTAATTTTTTATTTTATCTTCTGGCACACAGTAAATATAGCTATTTTGCAGTCTGCAAAATCTCAAATCCTCGGTGCTTCTCTTTCTATAGTGTACAGTTTAGGGTGATTTGTGTCCATATTGTATTATTTCTTTGTGTTTTGTAGTTTATGATAGTGCATTAAGCATTATATATGAAACGTTTTTCATCAGATGTCAAAAACAAAGAAAAAAATAATGAAACATTTTTCAATTAAGGTCTAATGATATTATCTTCCGTAGAAGATTTAATTGATTTTTAAAGTCAGTATTGGGCACGATCCCTTCCAGATCACACATATCAAATGTCATAGTTTCAGTTGACAATATCTGAGCCGCAGTCCATGAAGGGACCTACATACAATTCAGCATTATTCCTTATTCCTAGGACACAGCCCACACCTAACATGAGGGGTTCACTTGAGTGCTTCTATTTTCTGATATGATTGGGAAAGTATCATGTTTTTTCTTAATCCTGAAGTGTTGAGAAAATCACCACTCAGCTTCTTTGCCTCTTAGCTTCCACCTCAGGGTTTGGCTTCCTTCACAATGAAAATTTTAAAAAAAATGTCAGCCTTAACTGCTTAGACAGAATTCCACTCTCTTCAAGATCTTCCTAAGATTCTTATTTCTTAAGTGTCTTCAGGCATTTAAAAAATAATTTGTAGAACTTTTCTAATTGTCTTGGAAAAATATCAAAAGTAGATAATATATTTACATGTTAGATGAATTATTACAATTATAAAGTGTAAATTTGAAATGAACTACACAGAAATCATGTAGAATATTTAGTGGGCCATTTGGAGTCTAGAAGATTCAAAATAATGATGATTACTTACACGTGTCATCTTGGCTGAGCCATGGTGCCCAGATATTTGGTCAAACATTATTCTGGATGTTTCTGTGAAGACTTTTTTTAAATGGGATTAACATTTAATAGGTGGACTTTGAGTAAAGCCCTCATAATGTGGGTGAGCATTATCTAATCAGCTGGGAGCCTTAACAGAACAAAGACTGACCTCCCAGCAACAAGAAGGTATTCTGTCAGCAGGCTGAAACTCTTCTCTGATTCTGCAGCCTGCCAGTCTACCCCATCATATTTTAGATTTTCCAAGCCTGTGTCATACAATTACATAGCCATTTCCTTAAAATCTTTCTCTCTCTCTCTGTGTCTCTCTCTCTATATATATATATCTCTATATATATATATACACGCACACATACAGATATACATATTTAATATGTGTCTGTGTATAACACATATATATTACATACATATATATAACGTGTGTATTACATGTATATTACAAATACACATTGTATTGGTTCTTTTTCTCTGGATAACCCCAGCTACTATAAAAATATAACTAAATCTTGAGAAGGCAGATACAGCTACAGATGGTGGACAGACTATAGATAATTAAACAATTTTTCCCAATGATGAGAAAAAAATAGTGTCTCATTAATTAATAAGACTGGTAAATGGATGAAAAAAAGCGTAAGTCTAGAGCTACTCTTGCTTAGGGGCTAAATTTCCAGGACTATATGGGCAGTACTTATCTCTTTAAGCTTCTAATTAAGGAAATTCAATAAATGAAGTTTTATGTTAGACTTTAACGCTATTTCCAACTCCCTAAAATGCTCAGTGATTTAATTCTATTCTCTAGGAAACTACTCTTTAAAAAATAAAACGGTAAAACTGCATTGACTTTTTTTTAAGAATCTCCTATTATTTTGGACTGAAAATAAATTTTAATATCTTTATAAATTTTGACTGTATACAAGATGAGAGACACAGCTTCTTTCATTGAAAGAGTTTGTGTTCTTTAAAAAGCAAACACATAATGATGGAAATTTTTAAAATGACAAATGCAATATTTAACAACACAATTGATAGATTTAGAAATACTTAGACTTTGATAAAGAAAGAATACCAGTAATTAGAAAATTGTTATTTAAAAAATAAATGTAAGCTGAATAAAAGAGAACACTTTGGTTTAATATCTTCAAGACATTTAGTAACTAAATTATGGTGCATATTGTTATAAAGAACAATATATTGACACTACATAGTTGATTAAACTTGGATGTTACTAGCTCTGTGACCATTTTTTTAATAGTATTAAACAGTTTTCACTGTTTCACAGGATATTATGAGTGGAAAATGCCCAACACAAAGTATCACCAAAATTATAGCTGGAAGTGCTAACAGGAAAATAATCTTGTGAGTGGATGCAGATTTTATCTGTCTCAACTTCCACACATTGGTTATCAAGTGGTGTGAATTTGTGTGTTTCTATCTCAGCTGTCACCTCTACTAAGTTGTAGGGATCTGAAGTATGCAGAGTGAACAGCTTAGATAGAGTTCTGGTCGACCTCATGAGGTTTGCTATTATGAAACTTTTCAAAGGAAGTATGCCTGATTTCAGAAATGAATATCGTCCCCTGGTCAATACAGAATTCTGGATAATCCTTCCCTTTACATTTAATAATAGCTTCTGCGAAGCTTGTGATGTTCTGTGGGCTTGTATCATTGATATCTATCATCTGAAATGTGATGCCTGGAATTTCCATCACAGATGCTCTTGGCATGCCAGAGAGAACAAATCTTGGATTGATATGATCCATGCTTCTTACTGTTCTGTAAGTGACTACTGTCACAGAAGAATCAACATTTTGGTCTTTTAAGGCCAAAATAATTTGACAAAATGCCTCACAGCACTTTGTTAGGTATTGAAGAAGTATTCTTGGGGGCTCCTCATTTAGTTTTTGAATTCCCCACATGAGTAAAACATGATGAAAGTCAAAAAAAAAAAAAAAAGAAAAAGAAAAACTAAAGAATGTAACAGATGCTGTCATTATACAATAATGGTAGTGAATGTTTAGCAAATGAAAATATTTGCTTTATTATAAAAACATAGTAAACAGCTATGAGTAACCTAAGAACTTTCCTATGTTAGTTAGTGCCCTATAGTGAATAAATAAGAATTAGATTTGTTTTTAAAGCAATTACGTTTTGGGCCCTATGGCATTCCTCCACAGTCACAGGAGAGAAAAATGATGTATTTTACCATGTCACCTCCAGCCTCAAAGGCAGAGCAACAAAGAGAACTAAGAACTACTATATTCATACCAAATAGGAGTACTACACAGTAAAAAATGTTATTTGATTGTTTTCTGGCCAGGAAGAATGGCATTAAAATATTTTTCTTGACCACTATAAAATGTAAATTTTAGGAAATATATCATGCATTTAAAATAAATAATATATATGTATAAATATATGTGTAGATGTTTATAATGTATATATGTCAGATAGAGAAGAATTTATAAACTTCGTACACAACATCCAGCTTACAAAGCTAGCATTGTTAGTACTCAGGACTAGCCATATCTTTACTTTCTGTTATGTATTTGCCTTACATTTATGAATCTCCTCAGCATGTAACATTCTATTTTCTTTTATTTTTGACTTTTATGTAAGTAGAAAAAAATACATATTCTTTGGTGAATGCACATTTTACTTTTCCTGTGGACACTTACTCAGGTTGATAAGTGAAGACAGATTTCATTCAGTGTAAATGTTGTATACTGTTATCTTATATGTCATTTATACTTTTAGTTATTTAAAACATTTGAGTCCATTCAGTTTTTTTTTCTGATTAAAGCCATACTGCTTTCACATTTATATTTGTCACAGTGCATATATGTAAGAGTTTCTCCATGATATGTACCAAAGAGTAAAATTACTGAGATTAAATAGTGGATTATTATCTTCAGCTTTACAAGATAACTCTAAATTTCTCTCTAATGTGATTTCCCAAGTAGAGTATGGTCATACACTCCCATTAATAGTGCATATAAATAGTTCTAAATCTTTCAACACATGAAAGCACATCCTAATCAACATGTGAAAATCTCAGGTAGTTTAATTTTTACCAAGTTCTGAGCATAATTTTTTCCTTATGTTTAGAATTTCTATGTCTGCAGTTACAATGTGACTCATGTGTTGATTTTTTATTTATTCATTTTTATTTTTTTTATTGCATTTTAGGTTTTGGGGTACATGTGAAGAACATTCAAGATTGTTGCATAGGTACACACATGGCAGTGTGATTTGCTACCTTCCTCCCCATCACCTATATCTGGCATTTCTCCCCATGCTGTCTCTCCCCAACTCCCCACACCCCGCTGTCCCTATTTGCCCCCGACAGACCCCAGTGTGTGATGCTCCCCTTCCCTGTGTCCATGTGTTCTCATTGTTCAACACCCACCTATGAGTGAGAACATGCGGTGTTTGATTTTCTGTTCTTGTGTCAGTTTGCTGAGAATGATGGTTTCCAGGTTCATCCATGTCTCTACAAAGGACACAAACTCATCTTTTCTTATGGCTGCATAGTATTCCATGGTGTATATGTGCCACATTTTCCCTGTCCAATCTATCATCGATGGGCATTTGAGTTGGTTCCAGGTCTTTGCTATTATAAACAGTGCTGCAGTGAACATTTGTGTGCATGTGTCCTTATAGTAGAACAATTTATAATCCTTTGGATATATACCCAGTAATGGGATTGCTGGGTCAAATGGAATTTCTATTTCTAGGTCCTTGAGGAATCACCACACTGTCTTCTACAATGGTTGAACTAATTTACACTCCCACCAACAGTGTAAAAGTGTTCCTATTTCTCCACATCCTCTCCA
>CAUYLG010062826.1:0-16793 GCA_963573385.1 Cacajao melanocephalus | reverse complement strand
GAGGCACATACACACCATGGAATACTATGCAGCCATAAAAGAGGATGAGTTCATGTCCTTTGCAGGGACATGGATGAAGCTGGAAACCATCATTCTCAGCAAACTAACACAAGAACAGAAAACCAAACACCGCATGTTCTCACTCATAAGTGGGTGTTGAACAATGAGAACACATGGACACAGGGAGGGGAACATCACACATCGGAGCCTGTTGGGGGGTTGGGGGGGATAGGGGAGGAATAGCAGGGGGTGGGGAGATTGGGGAATGAAAAAAATTTAAAAAACATGATTTTAGTTAAAAAAAGTAAAAACATTTTTAGAAAAAATTTTAAAAAAATAAAACACATCAACAAACTGTGCAGTAGACAGCAATCTTTTCATTTCTCTGGATGCCAAAGGATCTGACAGTGTATCTCACTTTGGAAAACATGGGGGTCTGCCCTGTGAGCTGCTTCAACACCTTGGCTGCTCGGGTCAGTCTGTCTCTACTCTCCCCAGCACAGAGAGTTGAGACAGAGCTTGTGGATGCAAAATTCTGGCATGGGGTTCTCCTTTTCACCTTGATCTACCATGATGGAGAACAGGAAGAGCTTTATCTTGGTAAAAAATAAAATATACATTTGTAAAAAAAAAAAAAATATATATATATATATATATATATAATCAACAATGTCAGGTACAATTAAAAAATAGTACACATGCAAAAAAATAGAAAAATGTGACACATAGTCAAGGGAAAATAAAAGTCAATAGAAACTGACCCATTAATGATCCAGACTTTGGATTTGGCAGACAAAGACTTTAAAGCAGCTATCATAAAAATGTTCAAAGAACTAAAAGAAAATGTGTTAAAATTATTAAAGGAACACATGATCTTAATGAGTGAAGAGACAAGGAATATTAACAGTAAAAGCAAAAATGTAAAAAATGGAATTTCTGGAAGTGAAAAGTACAAAAACTGCAATGAATAATTCACTACGTGGGCTTAACATCAGATTGCAAATTGAAGATAGTAGAATAACAAATCCATAATCTTGAAGTTGGAACAATAGATATTATTCTATCTGAAAGATAAAGACTAAAGATAGGTAAAAATGAGCAGAGCCTCAGAGACTTGTGGAATAACATTGAAAGAGAGACGATATTTGTTATCAAAGTCTCAGAAACAGAAGAGGCTAGTAATACAGCAGAAAAAAAAAATGGAAAAGTGATGGCCAAAAATTTCCCAAATATGATGGAAAATATTGACTTATGAATTCAATTTCCTCAAAAAAACCAAGTAAACAACCAAAAATAAGCCAAAATTCGTCACATCATAATCAAATTACGGAACCAAAAATAAAGAGAAAATCTTGAAGGCTGTTGTAATATAAAACACCATTACACACCAGAAACAATTGTAATAATAGATGCTGGCTTATTATTGTAAACCGTGTAGGCCAGATGACTATGACCCTTTAAGATGTAAATACCATCTGTAAAGTATTTAAAGGGAAAAAATAAAACCTGTCAATATGTCTATATCCAACAAAAATATTTTTCAAGTATGATGGTAAAATACGTTTTCAGATAAATAAAACTAACGTAATTTTTATCAGTAGACTTGCAATAAAATGAATGCTAAAAGAGTCTCATCAGGTTAAAGAGAAATGACACCAGATAGAAAATGTAATCTACATAAAGGAAATAAGAATATCAGAAATTATAAATAAGTGGGTAAATATAAAATACTAGGTTTTCTTTCTCTTCTCACAATGTAAATAAAAGACAACTCACTGATTAAAGTAAAAATAAAAACACTGTGAGATGAAGCTTGCAATGTGTGTGGAAGTCATAATATGCCAACAATAACACAAATGATAAGAGGTGAGTAAATGTAATTAAACTATTGTAAGAATATTGTATTTGTGAGGTGGAGAGGGAAGTGGGATGTGTCAGGTGTTAAATGAGAATTGGGAAGTGAAAATATGAAGGGTAAGGTATGAAGAGGTACGATATTGACTGTAAATAAACTTTGATAAGTTAAGGATGAAGTTTGTTACCTTTAGAGAAATCACACAAAAGTAGAAATGATAAATTTGCCTTCATCAAAGATAAAAAGGTCTGCTTCTCAAAAGACACAGTTAAAGAAATGAACAATCAAGCTACCTATCAGGAGAAAATATTTGCTGTACATATATCTGATAATAGACTTTTGTCCAGAACACATAAAAACTCTAGTAATTAAAAAGTAAAATAAACCAATTAAAATGGATGAAATATTTGAGCAGACACTTTATGAATGGACAAAAAGCACATGAAAATATTTATAATGTTATCAGTCATCCAGAAAAAGGAAAAAATTAAAAAAACTCTGTGGGACACCACTTCTTACTAATTAAATTGGCTAAAATGGAAAACATTGACAAAACCAACTGTCTAAAACGTGGAGCAACTGGATCAATCCTATGTACTGGTTAGAGTGTAAAATGGTACAAGCAACAGTTTAGCAGTTTCATATTAGTTTAAATATACATTTACCTAACGACATAGCTACTCCACTCCTAGCCATTTATCCAAAAGAAACAAAAATACATGTCCCTGCAAATATTTTTAAATGAATGTTCATTGCAGCTTTATTCATAATAGCCAATAACTTGGAAACAATGTCAACCAATGAGTGAATGAGTAGATTATTTGCATATTCTTTCTTTTTGTATTTTTTGTAGACATGGGATCTTGCTTTGTTGCCCAGGCAGGTTTTGAACTGCGGGGCTCAAGCCACTCTCCCATCTAAGCCTCCCAAAATGCTGTGACTATAGGCAGGAGCCACCACACCTGGATGCAGACCCTTATAATGGAATACTACTCAGTGATCAAAAAGCAACATGAATAAATCTCAAAATCTCTATCTTAAGCAAAAGAAGCCAGACACAATAGCACATACTGTGTGATTCTATTTTTATGAAATTTAGAACTGGCAGATCTAATCTTTAGTTAATAGAAATAAGTGGTTATGTAAGATGGAAGGGCGGGGTGATACAGAACAAATACATAAGGGAACCTTCTGGGTAGTGGAAATGTTCTATATTTATAATTTTGTAATGTTACATGGTGTATACATTTGTCTAAATTTCTAAAACTATATACTTGTAATTATGTATAAATTATACATCAACTTTAACAGAAAAGTTTCTGAGCAGCTGAAATGTGACTGTAGAGGAGGAAAGGGAATAGAGAAAAAGAAAATGAACTTTGGTAAATACTGCCGTGGTATATCTTCTCCTTACCTTTGGGGTCACAAAAAAATAAAAACCAGGCACTTTTGAGACATAGATAAAGAAGCGAAAGACGGTAAGAGTCTTTTCTAAAATGAGTTCTTGAGAAGATTCACTATCTAGATAGGAGAAGTGGTTGTATCAACATATGTGTGCAAATAGCCCAAAGATGACACCCAAGTATAAACAGATAGCTGGACTATCTTCTATAGCTCAGCACAAAATGGCCAGGCCAACCATAGAACCACATATACATTCCCAGTAGTATGGCATATGGAGACTGTAGCTATAGTGAAAGAGAGAAAGGGGAAGACCTGTAAGAGAAAGTAGGAGGTGAGAGTGAATGACTTTGAGAAGTATTCTCCTTGTTCTAAAGTGTTCTAACCTCATTTAAACTTCATTTTGCCTTTAATCTTACAGTACTGAACTCTGCTAGTGTGGTATCCTGAAGAAGCTAACAAGTCACATTTATTGACCCAAGAAAACATTGCCTTTGACTTTCCTGAGCCATTCAGCTTGCAGTTTATTTCTCCTTGCCCCACCTACTTAATGGCGTATTCTCATCTTTGCATCTCCAAATATTTCTATCCACAGTCCACCAATGACATTCTTCTTTTTCATGCACATTGACACCACTCATGTCCCAGTGCTCTCACTCAGACTACCACTGTAGCCTCAAAACTGGATCCATTCTTCAACCCCACTCACCCTGTACGTGTACCTTCCATAGTCCTGCTGCAAGGATCAGCTTCATAGCCATGTGATCAGTGCAGTTTTAGAGGATCTTGTACTCAGAAAGCCCTGCACCTGGGGTTTAATAATCTGTAGTTGCTGTCTTAAATTTTAAAAATGAGTTTATCTTTACAATTCTGTTTTTTAAGTTAAGCAAATGGGACACACACTGGCGGCTCGGAGTCTTGGCTCACATGCAGTCTTACCTCCTGCCACCTTCTCTGTACAGGTTCAGTTCTTGGCCACCCTCCCACTCTCTGACACTCCTGTGTCCTGCCTATTATCCCTTCCTCCCTGGGCTCTGCTGCCCCCAGACACCTGCAGGAGCCTGGGTGAAAGTGCAGGGAGAGTTAAAGTTGGACATGCATGCCCCATTGCATCTTAGCATGAGGCATGAGTGGCAGCAGCATGCCCAGGCCAGGTGGGCAGCACTCATGACTGTCTAGTGGGTGACCAGCCTTAATCTGCCTCTTGGTCGAGGTGAGTCTTTTGCCCACCCACCTCCAATTCAAGTACTGAGCACTCCTCAATGCAAAGGTTTAAGTATCTTTGGAAGTCACTTGTCTGCCATGGGTTGGTAAGATACCTAAGTTAACTTCCTCAGCCTCCTCCCTCTCCTGGGGTGCAATGTACACTTCTAGTAGCTGGTGGGCAGGGCAGTCCAATAACAGTAAGGACTGAGAATGCCTGATATCACAAAACAAGGCTTCTGAGTACTTTTAAGGGTAATATGGTTTGGATATGTGCCCCTACCTGAATATCATGTTGAATTATAATCCCAATATTAAAGGTGGGGCCTGGTGAGAGGTGATTAGATCACGGGAGTGGAGTTCTCACTAATGGATTAGCACTATCCTCTCTGCTGTTCTTGTGATAGCGGATGAGTGAATTATCATAAGATCTGGTTGTTTTAAAAGTATGCAACACCTCTCTCCTCACTCTTGCTCCTGCTCTGGCCATGTAAGACATGTCTGCTTCCCCTTCACCTTCGCCATGAGTCAGTTTCCCAAGGCCTTCCCAGAAGCCAAGCAGATGCCGGCTTCATGCTTCTTGTGCAGCCTGCGGAACCATGAGCCACTTAAACCTCTTTTCTTTATAAATTACACAGTCTCACGTATTTCATTATATCAGTGTGAGAACAGACTAATACAAAAAGGTATGCATTTACCTTGCTAGTTTCCTAGTGCCCAGGAGTACTCCCTTAGCCAGCTTTGGGCCTAGGTCTATTCTCTCTTTCTCCTTCTGACATTTGAGTCTGCCTTATGTTGTTTTCTTTTGGCCAACTCTAGGTGCCCTCCAGGAAAAAGCTACAAAGTACTAATTGTGTAATTGTAGTGATTTTTGCATACGATTTAAATGCTTTCCATTTAAAATTTGCATTGCACAATTTAAAAATGAAAGGCAAAATTTATGGTAATAATTTAAAATTTTAGTCATAGAACTCTGGTGATCCTAAGATTTTACAGTTTAATCAAGTAATAAAAATAGAGGAAGGTACAATTCTGGTGCATGTTCTAGTGGTCGATTTGGGCAACATATTGCCACTGTCCACAGCTATCACTGGGCTTTTTTCTAAGCTTTCAATCTATGTGTCTTTTTAAGGTTAAAATGTCATATTCAATTTCCTTCCCTGAAGGAATGGAGATAAGATTATTGCCATTTTCATTTCCTTTATCTTGTGAAAATTATCTCAACATACACTGAGTGATTTTTCGTTGATTCTACAATGAAGATGTGTATTGGGTAGTTTTTAAAACATGAAATAGTGTAAATTAAGCATGAAGTGATTTTGTTGGTTTATTAATGAATCCGGAAAGAATTTTTGCTAGCCAAAGAAAATAAGTCCATCTAAGATATATAGGAAGAAATTCCAATGTCAACTGCTCATTATAAGCTTTGAAAACATATGTGCATATATGCAGACATGGAAGTCTTCAATGTATTTTTGATTTTTAGGCTTTGGTTTTTCTAATATTTTTCTTTCTCCTAGGATTAACTGTCTAGGATTATAAATTTAACAATGCTAGTCCATGGACAATTTGGTGCCCTGTGACTATAGCAAACAACACCAACAACTCAACAAGGCTGAGACTGAGAAAAAACTCAGAATCAGTTAATCACCTCACTCAGTGTTTGGTGGAAAAATAAGAAACAACAGAATTGTTTTTCTGAGCCTGATCCCCAAAGACCAATTCCTATACTACTGAAACACCTAATTATCTCCATCATCTATATGCACTATTTTTTGGTGAAATTTCTATTAAGTCTATCTTTTCCCACTAACCCACCAGGCATCTTACCTCTAACAACTTAGGCAAAATAGAGCTGAAAGTAGATTGATACATAAAACATGCTCTAAAATATGCACAGTATTAAGAAATGCCATTTCATTTATCACTTCATTTAGGAACCCTTCCTGATCTCCAAAGCCAGATAAAACTTTTTCCGTATTTCTATTAAATACACTTTATGTGTAATTTTGTTATGGCTTTTTACCCAAAGTGCAAATCTTGGACTTACGTGCGTGTTTTACATCAACAACTAAATGATGAGCAGTTTTCATGCCAACATCAATTGAGAATTTCTCCTTACTTGTCCTTAATCAACTTAATAAATAACCTTTCAACAAATGTATTAACATAAATGTTTTCTGAAGTTTATTGCACATTAGTAGTCAAGATAATGCAAATTACAATAACAGTGATATAGCATTTTGCACATATTTGATTGTCAAAAGAAAATAATAGTGCTAACATCCTTTCCCAATGATAATTCAGGGAAAAGAACACTGATAAATTGCTGTTCAAATATAAAGTACTATTATCTTTCTGGAAACAATTTTGTAATACCTATTAAAATTAAAAATTTACATACCCTTTAGCATGACTATTCCATTTCAGAAAATCTATCTTACAGAAATAAAACCCACCATACTTGTACAAGAATACCTTGTAGATATTGCGAGTTCAGTTCCAGACTACCACCATAAAGCAAATAGTGCAATAAAGTGTTTCCCTGTGCATATGAAAGTTATATTTACACTATGCTGTAGTCTATTAGGTATACAACAGCATTAGGTCTAAAAAAACAATGTACGTACCTTAATTAAAAATTCTTTATTACTAAACAATGCTAACAATCATCTGAGCCTTCAGCAATCATAATCTTTTTGCTGGTTGAGGGTCTTGTTTTCATGCTGCTGGCTGCTGACTGATCATGGTGGTGGTTGCTGAAGGATGGAGTGGCTGTGGTAATTTCTTAAAATACAACACCAGTGAAGTTTGCTGCACAATGGACTCTTATTTTTCACAAAAGATTTCTCTGTAGCATTCACTGTTGTTTGATAGCATTTTATCCACAGTAAATTTTTTTTTCAAACTTGTAGGCAATTTTCTCAAGTCATACTGCTGCTTTGTCAACTATTTTTTATGTAATATTCTAAATACTTTGTTGTTATTTCAACTGTTCACAGCGTCTTCACCAGGAGTAGTTTCCATCTCAATAAACTATTTTCTTTGCTCACACATAAGATGCAATTCCTCATCCTTTCAAGTTTTATCATGAGATTTCAGCAATAGAGTCACATCTTCAGTCTCCACTTCTAATTCCAGTTATCTTCTTACTTCCACCACATCTGCAGTTACTTCTTCCACTGAAGTCTTGAACCCCTCAAAGTCACCCATGAGGGTTGGAATCAACTACTTGCAAATCCTATTAATGCCATAAATGTTCTTAATGGCATGTAAATAGTGAATCTTTTCAGAAGGTTTTCAATGTACTTTGCTCAGATACATCCATCAGAGGAATCACTATTTATGGTGGGTATGAATTTACAAAAGATATTTCTTAAATAAGAAGACCTGAAAGTCAAAATTATTCCTTGATCTGTGAGCTGCAGAATGTATGTTGTATTATCAGGCATGAAAATAACATGGATATTCTTGTACATCTTCACCAGAGCTCTTGGGCGACCAGATGCATTGTCAAAAACAGTGATATTTTGAAAAGAATCATTTTTCTGCACAGTAGGTCTCAATAGTAGGCTTAAAATATGTAGTAAATCTTGCTGTAAACAAATGTGTTGTCAGCAAGAATTCATTTTTCCAACTATAAGGCACAGGCAAAGTCAATTTAGCATAATTCTTAAGAGTCCTAGAATTTTCAGAATGGTAAATGAGCATTGGTTTCAACTTAAAGTTATCAGCTACATTAGCCCCAATTAGAAAGTTAGCCCGAGATTTTGAAGCTTTGAAGCCAAGCATTGGCTTCTCCTCTCTGGTTATCAAAGCCCTAGACGTATTTTCTTCCAATAGATGATTATTTCATCTACATTGAAAATCTGCTGTTTAGTGTAGCCAACTTCATCAATGATCTTAGTTAGATCTACTGGATAGCTTGTTGCAGCCTCTCCATCAGTACTTGCTGCTTCACCTTGCACTTTTATGTTCTAGAGACAGCTTATTTCCTTTAGCCTCATGAACTGACCTCTGCTGGCTTCAGACTATTTTTCTTTGGAGCTTACTCATCTCTCCCATCTTTCAAATAATTGAAGAGAGTTAGGGCCTTGCTCTGGAGTAGGCTTTGGTTTAAGAGAATGTTGTGCCTGATTTTATCTTCTATCATTAAAACTTTCTCCATATCAGCAATAAGGCTGTTTCTCTATTTTATCATTTATGTGTTCACTAGCGTTGCATTAAAACTTTAGCCATATCAGCAATAAGGCTGTTTCGCTTTTTTATCACTCGTATGTTCACTAGAGTAGCACTTTTAATTTTTTTCGATAACTTTTCCTTTGCATTCAGAATTTGGTTGTTGCAAGAGGCTTAGCTTTCAGCTTATCTCAGCTTTTGTCATGCCTTTTTAACTAAGCTCAATCATTTCTAGATTTTGATTTAAATTGAGAGATACGTCACTCTTCCTTTCACTTGAACACTTAGAAGCCATTGTAGGGTTATTAATTGGCCTAATTTCAATATTGTTGTGCATCAGGGAATAGGGAGGCTCAAGCAAAGGGAGAGAGAGATGGAGAAAAGCTGATTGGTGGAGCAATCAGAACATATACAATGCTTATCAATTGTTTGACATCTTGTATGGGTATGCTTTTTAGTGCCCCAGATAATTACAATGTTAAGAACATAGATCACTAATCACACAGGTCACTATAACAGATATAATAAGAGGGAAGAAGCTTGAAAAATTACAAGAACTACCAAAATGTGACACAGAGATATAAAATGAGCACAGGCTGTTGGAAAAAATAATGACATTAATAGACTTACTCAATGCAAGATTGACGCAAACCTTCAATTTGTAAAAGATTCAGTATCTGGAAAGTACAATAAAGGGAAGCAAAGTAAAGCACAATTAAACAAGGTATGCTTGTATAAATAATTTTATTATATAGTATTAGAAAAATTAGTGAGAACTATTGTAAAAGTGATCACTTTTTTTCATTAGGAGGTGAATTTTATTTCTCTATCCCTTTAATTTGAGTTGGTCATGTGACTTATTTGGCCAATAGGACATTAACAAATATGATCCAGAGGCTTCAAAAGTGCTTGTGCATTGAAGTTTGATCTTTTATTGGAAGCATTAGATCACCATGTGAATTAAACTAGCTAGAATGATGGATGATGAGAGACATGTGTACCTGCCAGTCTGTCACTCTGGTCAACAGCTTTCCAACTGTCATAGATGTGAATGAGACTATTCTGGATATCCAACCTTCTGCCAGTTTGCTTATATATCATAAACACAAGAATTAGCCCAGGAGATATCAACTGAGTTAACCTAGATGAAAAAAACTTCCCAACCAACCCATAAGAATCAGGGAAATTGATAAATGATTAATTTCAGCCATTAAATTTAGGGGTGGCTAGTTACACAGCAAAAGCTAACTGATATGACTAACAGTAATAAGCATGCCCAACATTAGGGAATTAGTTGAGTAAATAGTGGCACATTATGTTAAATTATGAAGCTATTAAGAAAAATAAGTTAGATATAAATCCATTAATCATATCTTATTTCTCCCTCTCCAGTTAGATTTTTGAGCTCTTGAGGAAGGGGAAGCTTGTCTTTACTTTTGTTGATTTACCCCAAACACAGTGGATGCAGAGGGATTTATTGATTTAACTGCTCCAGGACTCCATTTTTAAAAGTTAAACAAGTAATCTTTAGTTGGAAGAGCTATTCTATTGGTATAGGCACCATTTGATGGGATTATCTCAGTATGGTTGCCTATTAAAGCTACAAGAGTTTAATTGGCAAAAGCCCCTATGTAATGAACAATCACTTGATTCACCAAGGCTGGTTTCATGGGCATATTGCCAGTATAGTCACCCAAGACCCTGTGCTCAGAAGTGCCCCACACTGGGGTTAAGTCTCTGTGGTTGCAATCTTGAAGTTCTTAATATCTTTTTTTTTCTGTGAGAAATTGTGTCTGTAAGTAAAGTCAGATGGGACAATAGAGCATGTGTCAGGGGATTGGAGCGTCAGCTCATGTATTGTTCCCACCACTGTATCTGACTGTGATGGTTCTCAGCCACAGGTCAGGATCCATAGTAAGTGTGTAACCAGTACTAAATAAATTTTATTAGGAAACTACAGATGAAAGAAGATATATATTGTTTTGATGCAAACAAAAGCCATGACATTTTGCTAAATAGCAATGTTGCTACCTTTTTTTGTGGTGGCAGAAATGAAATTAGCCAAAGATGGCACATTTGATAATAAAGAATATAAGGAAATGTTTCCTGGACCTGACACTGTCTCTTGTTAACTGCCTTTTTTTTCTGCAAAGAATCAGCTTTTGCTTTATTAATATTCCTTTGTCTCTGTATGAGTTCATTAATTTTTTCTCTTATTCTTCTACTAATATGTTCTTTGTCTTAGTTGATTTTACTCTGTTGTTCTCCTCACTTATTCAGATCAAAAATATACAACTGGGTGCTTCATTAATAAGAGCAGCTCTAAAAGTTGCTTAGCCTGTTACTGCACTTAACCAAATTTCTGGAAAAGGTGAAGCGAGTTCCAAGACTGTAGTTGAACTTCAATGTTTAACAAGATTTATGTAAATAAATACACAGTTTAACCCAAAATATGAAGTGATTATTTCATACCAGTCAGATGCTGCTATATGTACTGCTGTGAATTTATGACCACAACCTTCTGGTTAGGTCTTAGTATCTGTTTCCTGGTGGCACACCCTGACCCCTACTGACGATCAGAAGCTAAAGCAGTACTGGTTGTTAGGTGGCATGGATAGCGCTGTTGCTCAGAACCCAAATAAACCCAAACAAGCAGCTCAGGGAAACTCACAGACACCTGTTCCTTAACCTGATGTTCAGGTTAAGGTCAATAGTTAAGAGCATAAAATACAATATCAAGCATAAAATACAATATCAGACAGGCCTGATTTGATCCCAGTTTCTTATCAGTGCTAGGTGAGTTAACGGCTGGCACTTAGTCACTTTAAATCTCCCTTTTCTTGTTTGTAAAATAGGGATAATTGAGTTTTAAATGAAATGAGTCACTTTCTTTGAGAAGCCTTCCTTAACATGTTATCAACTAGTAAGTATCCCTGCTATTTTCCTTTATTGCACATTATTGTTTTCCTTTAGAGGACTGTTCTTGATTTGTATGTATATATTCACTCATATATGTACGGATTAATTTGCTTGTTTGCCTATCCTACTAGACCATTAAACTGATGAGTACAGTGATCATACCTATTTTGATCATCACTTTATACCTGCACTGAGAAAAGTATCTGCCACATTACAGTTGCTTAATTAATATTTGTAAAATGAACAAATAAAATGCTCTATATAGTGCTGTGTGTTTAAAATAACAAAGTACCCAATTCAAGATCCAAAATAAAAGCGAAGAAAGGAATGGCAAGTTCTTTTCTAACTTGACCTCAAGTGGCCTTGGCCCTCTTTCTCAGTCAATTCTTGGTCAATTTAAGCACTCTAAGTCTCAGCAGGTTTCAGTGTCAGGCTTGGTTTATTTCATTACTCATTCACTTACTAACAGCCTCGTTTTGATGAATTCCCTCTGCCTGATACTTTTCTATCATTAGGAGAACTTGGCTTCAGGTCTTGGGGACAGTCTTCCTTGTGGAGGAAGACCAGCCCTTAGATAGCCCCCAAATCAGTGAATTTTTCCTGGCTCTTTTGATACTCTTGTACACTGAAGAGTCATCTGCCCAAAAGTGCTTCTGACCAATAAATTTCTGAGTGAATTATTTTTTTAAGTCAGTCTATTTTGAAGTAATTCAACCTAATTCATTTATACCACAAGTTTAACATAGAACACTCAGTTTTTATTTTTTTATCGTTCCATACATATCTAATAAAAACCTCTGTTTAAAGATTGCCAAGCCAGGATTTTGGCTCATATATTCTAACCAATACTAAGTGCAATTAAACTCTTGTGCAAGAAATTCTTATGGTTAACGTCCTAGAAGGTAGTGAAATAGCACTGACCAGCACCAGCTTGATTTTAACCAATGGCACAGAGATAAAATTTCCTTTATGTCAGTAATAATTCCTGTGACATTCATAGATGTCTCATTTGTATTTGTTTTGCCCTACTATGTCAGTGTCAAATTAATATCGGTATAATTCCCATGCTTCCCAGGTTTAGTATCTGATTTTAGGTACAAGGAAAATAAATCAACGAAAATAACTCTTTAAATTTCCCTCCACATATTTGACATTTCCCATATGTCATTTATATGCCTCTTATCATTTATCTGAATCATACTAGACTTTGAAAAATGCTAATTTACTGTGTTATTTATGCCCAGTAATAGAGTTTGTAAAAGCTTCTAAAAGAAAATAAATGAGGTTGACTTGTATAGCTATTATGCATAGCAAACTATATACTTGTAAATATGATTTATTATATTTTATGAGCTAATGCTTCTAACATTTTTATTTTTTGCAAACTTCTCACATGTATAATTTCACATGTTCATGTCTTCTAAAATGGAAGTTCAGTAGTTCTGCTTATAAATCTCAGTATCTGCTTGTGGACTCACTCTGTTAATAGACTTGTGAAAGTGATAAGACACAATGAAATATGAAGCAGAAAACCATATTATTACTTTTGCACTTAGTATTCAAACTTCTCCACAAAGATATCTTTGTTTGGTGTATACATTTCAGGTAATTCTTTTTTTTAGCTTCTCAGCTGTAGAAAGAATTGCCAGGCACTGGGTAGTGAATAGGTGTGTGGTTTGCCAAATAACATCACATTAGAAACTATGATCTCTACATGACAATATGTAGTTCCTACAAAGATTCTTAACAGTCACTTCTTTTAGAAATTACTTCAAGATAAAAGAAAAGCCTTGTGGGAAAGAGGGACTGCAAAACTGGATGTGTACATGAAGATAGATAGGCCCAAACAGCAAATGCCCTGAAGTCTCACTGTAATACTTATCAGAGGGTCCAGGGCACAGCACTTACCCATAAGTGAACTATTGTAATAGCTGTCAACCTGGTGTTCTTGACTATAACTCTCACACCAATACGCCTTCTTTCTTAAGTATTTTATTGTTTCTATTATGTTATCATTTTGCTCAAAAACATCCAAAAGTAATGTAGATATCATTTTTTTTAGGGTTGGGGCCTTGGTGCATTTAATACTTTATTTCTCATCTTCAGAGTAACATTTTAGAACACTTATGATATCCATTTTGTTTTTTTATTCGAGTGATAGGTCATTAATTAGCAGTGAGTCTGTTAAAGTGAGTCACAGATTACATCTACTCCTGTACTTGACACTTCCGAGTGGCTTCCCATCTCACTTAGATCTGGCCCTAGTTTCTCCTCAAACCTCATCTTATACTCCGTTACTTTTTGTGAAGGGCTTCCTTGCCACCCATATTCCACATTCCATAACTCCTTTCCTGATTTATGTTTCATCCTCAGCATTTATAACTTTCTAAAATAGAAGTTCTTTTACTGATTAGTCTTCTTTATTGTCTGTCTTTCCCTCGCTAGAATGCAAGCACCATGAGAACAGGGATTTTTGTCTTTTTGTCCCTAGCAGGCATTTACTAAATATTTGCTAAATAAAATAATAAATTCATTACTTTACATTTTAAAGTTATAAACTATATCATTACATAAAACAGTCTATATAATAATGAGGACAGTTTAAGAACCATTAATAAAACGAACAGAGCACATTAGCAATACCTTACATATATCGGTGTGCCACTCCTTTATGGCACCTACCTTCATCTTCCCAGAAGATTCACTTTTCTGAATTTCGCCTAAATCACTCTCTTGTTTTTATTGCAATTTACCATATAAATAAATAAAATATATGAATATGTATCTCTAAAAAATATATAGTTTTGTGGTTTTGACTAATACAAATGGACAAATGCATATATATATATAGTCTTCTGCAATTTGTGTTTTTACTCAACATGTTTCAGAGATCCATTCATAGAGTAGTGTGTAGCTATAAGACATTTATTTCCTCAGATGCATAGTATTCTTCTATTGTATGAATAAACTACAATTTCTTTATCTATTGTACTACTAATAAGCATTTGAGTTGTTTCTATTTTTTTCTATTTTAAGAAGTGCAGTTACGAACATTCTTTTTTGTGTCTCCAAGTACACACTCAAAAGCTTTCTCTAAGGTTATAGTTTTCTTTTTTTATTTATTATTATACTTTAAGTTCTGGGGTACATGTGCAGATTGTGCAGGATTGTTACATAGGTATACACATACCATGGTGGTTTGCAGCATCCATCCCCCCGTCATCTACATTAGGTATTTCTCCTAATGTTATCTAAGGTTATATTTTTCAAACTGAGAGTTTTGACCAGTTAGTGGGTTGATTCACATCTATGATAAAAATAAATTATGTAGAAAAGAATAGAACATGAAAAAATCAGAATGCATCAAACGTAATACCAATGAGTATTGTTTAAAACATACATGATATGTTTCACAGTAGTCAAAATACATGCAAGTATACACTGACTCATGATGTAAATTTTACTCTGAGTCATGAGAATTTGAAAGCCAGTGTTCTATGGCTGTACCTGAAATTAAATTGCTAGGTTGTAGGATATGCACATGGTCAACTTTACCAGGGCATGGCAAATTATTTTACAAAGTGATTGTATAATTTTACATTCCATCACTGGTATATGAGCTTTATTAATTAATAGACATTTTATATATTGGTAAAATAACATTTTATGTCTATATGTGTAACCAATATTTTTGCAGTTTGTGGTTTGTCTTTTCAGTATTTAATATATTTTAAAGAATTGAAATTTGTAATTTTAAATACAATTTATCTGTATCCTTCTCTGGTTTGAGATTTTTGTATCTTTTTTTGTTTTGTTTTATTGAGATGGAGTCTTACTCTGTCTCCCAGGCTGCAGTGCAGTGGTGTGATCTTGGCTTACTGTAACCTCTGCCTCCAGGTTCAAGTGATCCTCCTGCATCAGCCTCCCACGCAGCTGGGATTACAGGTGTATGCCGCCACACAAGGCTAATTTTTGTATTTTTAGTAGAGACAGGGTTTTACCATGTTGGCCAGGCTGGTTGGATTTTTTGTGCCTTGATTATAAAATGTTTATCTAACATCAGGTCTAGAGGTTTTCCTCTATATTGTCATGTGAATTTTTAAAATACTTTGTCTTTCAGATTTGCCACCTTAATCCAATTGGAATTGATTTTGTTTCTGGTGTGAGGTTGGGAAACAATTTTATTTCTTCACATGGAAAACCAATTGTACCACATTGTTTATTAAATATTATGATCTTTACATAGTAATCTGCAATGCTCTCTCTGTTATATATCACGTTTCCCTATAAATGTATATACATATATATAGAGATTTATTTTTAGCCTCTTCATTCTGTTCCGTTGGCTCATCTGTGTATCTATGAATGTCACACTATCTGTATAACTATGGTTTTATAACAAATATCTATATCAGATAAGAAATATCTCTCTCTCCTGTCACAAACATCTTTTTCAGGAGTATCTTTGCTAGTCTTGACCTTTTGTTCTTTCATTCATGTGTGTGTGTGTGTGTGTGCATATGTGTGCGTGTATGTGTGTATTACAGCTGTCAAGTTCTGCAGTGAATTTTGGGGAAATTTTAATTGACCTATCATTGAAGCTATAGATGAGTTTGAAAAGAAACTGTATTTTTTCATAGTCCTCTATCCATAAGCAAAGTACATCTCTTCATTTTGTTAGGCATTCTTTAATACTCTCCAATAAAGCTATGTAAATTTCTACTTAAAAGTCATGCACATCCTTTATCAGATGTATTCGTCAGTACATTATCTCTTGTTCTGTAGCAACTAGTATATATAAAGCAACTTTTTGATGCTTTATAATAGTAGAACTGACTTATAAATTTATTTGGCATTAATCAATATATATAACATATATTATATGAACAACTGCTACAAATGAATAAAAAGTTTATCTCAAACCTCTATAAAATGGTCAAAGTACATAAAAAGCAAACTCCAACAGAGAAAATTCCCATTTAACAGAGATCCAAAGGTACTCAACTTCTTTATTAATCAAAAAACTTCAAAGCAAAACAATAAGAATATGCCCTTTTTAACCAATTAGAATGGTCAATATTAAAAAGAGCAATAGGAGAGATCCAAGATGGCCAATTAACAACAGCTCAGGATTGTAGCTCCCAGTGAAAGCGCAGAGAGCGAGTGGACGCCGCACTTTCAGACGAATTTTTGTTGCCCACAGACTAGGAGATTCCCGGTGGAGGAGCCACACGGG
>CAUYLG010062822.1:0-24291 GCA_963573385.1 Cacajao melanocephalus | reverse complement strand
ACTTATTACAAGTCGCAGGGGCCAAGATGGCATGGGTTTGGACTGCTTGCCTGTCACATCAGGGTTACAGAGAGCAGTTTCAACAGAAAGCCGAGGTATGGTTGAGGTATGCAGTTTTATGGGGCTTTTACCATGTCACATTATTTCTAACATCACATTATTTTCTGAGCTCCAGATGCCCACCACCAGCACCTGCTCGATAGCCTCATCAGCACGTCCCACAGGTATCACTGTTCATGATCCTCCTATCCCTCAAAAAGTACTTCTCTTTCTCTGTGATATACCCTTATACTTAATCCATTCACATCAACCACGGTCCCAAACCCTGTGGGTGCTATCTTCACCATATATGCACAATTTTTTCCTATATTTCATTTACTAGTAATGCCTGGTTTAAGTCCTCTCACAAAACAGCTTTCTAATTGGTGTTAACCGGTTACTAATCAGTGTATACTGATCTAGCCACCTGTAGTCACTCATCTTAACATTCTTCTTGAAAAATAAATCTATTTTCCTTCTCTCTGTTTTCCTTATGATCTATGAAATAAAAAAATTTTTTTAAAAAACTAAACAAACTTATTGAGCTCTGTGGGGCATGAAGCCAAAGCCACTGCTTTCTCTCACCTATTCTTGTCCCTCTCTATCTGATGTTGAGATGGTGAAGTGGGAATCCACTGGTTTCTCTTTCACAGAGAGGAGGATTCATATGTTAGAAGTCACTGTTTATACATTCTCCAGAATTTTCTGTGGGATAAGAATGCGGTTCCTTCCCATAGGAAGTATACCCCACAGAGAGCCCACTCATGCAGGCTCCTCTCCCCACAACAGGGAGCCCACCAGTGCAGGTTCTCATCCTCCTCACAGGGAGCCCACCCATGCAGGTTCCTTTCCTCACAGGGAGCCCACCCATGCAGGCTCCTCTCCTCCTCACAGGGAGCCCACCCATGCACTCCTCTCCTCACAGGGAGCCCACCCCTGCAGGCTCCTCTCCTCCTCACAGGGAGCCCACCCATGCAGGCTCTTCTCCTCCTCACAGGGAGCCCACCCATGCAGGCTCTTCTCCTCCTCACAGGGAGCCCACCCGTGCAGGCTGCTGTCCTCCCTACAGGGATTCCACTGATACACTGAACCCACAGTAACCACCTACTCTGCCTCTGGCTGGGGAACTGTGGCTATGGAGCAGAAAGAAAAAATAGGAAGCTCATGTCTGCTTCCTTTGCAGCCAAGTCCCCCATTCCTTTGCCAATAATAAAGTGGCTGCTTTGACTGACTGATATGATTTGGTCGATTCCTGTCTGCTTCCGTATCTATTTCTCAGTTGGTTCATTTGAGAAGGGAGGTGTGTGACTAATTCACATCTCAAAACCCCAGCACAGAGTATTACACCTGTCAGGATCATCTTCTTAGTGCCCAATTTGGATTAAATAAGACCTCACAGTAAAGCCCCAGGATTGCTACTGACCATGGAACACACCCAATCTCATTTACCCTGTATCACAGCCCATTCACCACCTGGCTCCAGCCTGATATTCCAATCCTGTCACTTGCTACCTTCCGCTGTATACTCCAACACTCCACACAGCCCAGCAAAGATGCCCCACACATCTACGGCTTGGATTCCTTCTGGTCGTTCCCCACCTGTCTCCATCCCTCTCTGCTTCTCTGCCAATATCCCTGCCCCTGGAGTGTGGCCTTTATGGATCTCATCAACAGGCTCAATACCCTCTGGTTTCTGGTTGGGTTCGGCCATGGGAGGCACTGGATGTGAACTGGAGCATGGGAGGACAGAGACATCAATCTACTTACCTTCCCATCTCCTACCCTGCCGGGATGTGGATTTACAGTGGCTGCATTTATCTGCCAAAAGCCAGTTTCTATCAGGTAGCCCTCACTTAAAGTTTATAGCTGCCCGCCCTTCCTAACCTTGGGGTGCTTTACCATCCATCGTTGAGTACCTTAATTTTTCAATAACTCTCTTTCATTAGCCCTTTTGAGGTGCCAGCTATGTCCTGCTGGGAACCTAAATGACATGCCACTATTGCTCCATTAGGATGAGATGTTCCACTCCCACTCTGTATATATTTGCAATTCAGCAGAGCAGAAGGACACTGGGCTAGAAGTCAGAAAATCTCTACCCTGTCCAGTATGGCGGCCACTAGCCCTCTGTGTATATTTAGCACCTGCAATGTGCCTGTTCTAAAATGAGAAGTGCTGTGCATGTAAAATACACACCAGATTTTAAAGACAATCCAAAAAAAAGAAGAAATGCAAAATATCTCATTAATGACTTTCTACAAACTAATCGTGTGTTCATTATACATGGAAGTGATATTTGGAATATATTTGGTTAACTAGAACATACAATTAAAATGAATTTCAACTGTTTCTGGCTAATTATTTTATGAAAGTAGTGGGAATTTTTAAATTATATTCGTGGTTTGCATTGTATTTCTACTGGACAGTATTGACCTAGATGCTTGTCCCATTTCTATTTCCAACTTGCTAGTGTGACTCTGAGCAAGTTCTCAAACCACTTTGTATGTGAGTTTTCTCATCTCTCAACTAGAAATGATAATTCCTGTCCTAACCCACAGGAGTGTTTTGAGAGACAAATAACATAATGCCTGAAAAAGTGTTATTTCAACCATAAAGAATGCTACAAATGTTAGGGCTATTTCTGTAAAAATCTCACCAATGCCCCAATCTGATGCTCAGATATCTGCCCCCTGCCACCACCCTACCTGTGAAGCCTCCTCTAATGTTTCCTGTTGTAAGTTATTTCTTTTTGGCACTAAGAAATTTTTAGTTAACATGAGTTTTTCACATTCTGTCTTATATCAGGGTTAGCATCATGGTTCCGTCTGATTCCCAGGAAGGTTGTGAGTGGCAAGCACAGTACCAGTGTTAATGGCCTCTGATCTTCCTGTAACAACTGACTTTACTCGAAGAACTGTGTTTACCCAGTGTGGGTGGGACACCAGCTTTTGCATTCCATGTGGCTGCCTGGTTCTTTGTAATCTTCCCAGCACATTATTTGCATTTTCTGGCATGATGGAAGGAGTGAAGGCTTTGAAGAAAAACAAACCTGTATTTGATTCCTAGTTCTAAGTCTATATCTGCTGAGACCGTGGATACACTAACCTTAGATTCTACATCTCTCAAAGATAATAAACCGTACATCTCAAGGTGATTGTAAGAAAATCAAGCAATATATAGAAAGCATCTGACCCATTGGCTGATATAGTGGGGCCTCAACAGATGAGAGCTGGGGGTCATGGCTGATTCTTGAACTACTGGATCACCAGGGCCGTATCCTAAATTTCAAAGTAGAAAGTATTCTGATTCTAGTAACAACAATTTTTCTTCTTGTTATTTTTGTTCTTATTCAAATTTGGCATCCATGAGCAGTACAAATTTTTAATGCTATCCCTGATTCAAAGACAGTTCACGACCCTATGCTGATATGCAATTACAATTTTCATACAGAGGCCATCCAGAAAGCAGAAATCAATCACCATCAGGGGCCTCAACACCTTTGATCTAGCCTGGAGGAGCTGGAGGAGCCGCAGAAGAACTGTGAGGGCTTTTTATCTTGTAAATCTGTGAAGATAATTTTCACCAAAGAAATTGAAATAGCCTAACTATAAAATGCTGAAGAGAAGACTGCTTTGTTGCCTTGATACAGCTGAAGGCACTTTTCAAGATTGGCAGTAAAATAGAGCAGGAAAAAATAAGTATTTTTAAAATAATCCATGCCTAAAATAGCTTATTTTAGTGAGACTTGAGTATGGGTCAGTTGACCAGAATTCTACATTCACTATTTTGCATGAGTCACACCAAAAATGGATTGACTATAAAGGAGGTAAAATCATTTAATGCCACTATCTCAACAATCTTGGTGTAAAACCATCCTAGAACTTTTTTTCTTCTAATCTTTTGCAAATGTCTTGCCCACACCTCATTTGAAACCAACGTTTTTAGAATGAAAGTTTTGAGTATTTCCATAGCATTCAACTCATTTTTCATAGGAACAAAAGCTTGCTTTCTTTTCACACTCACATTTTGTTGTTGACACCATACCCAATTAAATTTGGTTATAGTAACAGCCAATACAATTATCATAAACAGATTTGGGAACAAACATTACTGACTCTTGGTAAAGATAGGATACAACCAGCAGATGTGGGGAGTAGACCTGAAAGAACGAGCTAGCTATGAGCATTTAGTTTGTACTGCTGACAGCCCCTCACAGTAGGATAGGCTAGTGAATCACTTAAGTGGGGTGGGGTTGGGGGGGCACTGCAATGCAGTGCAATTCTGTAAATTATTTATGAAAATTCCAAAATTCCAAGTTGACCTTTTAAAAACATTGACACTACTCTTGACCGGCAGTTGGAATCTAGAAAGTTGAGACAGAGGCTGAGAACTATGCTGCCAAAGCAAGAGGAAACCTGGCATAGGGCAAAACAATTATATCATCCTTCATTTGCTCAACAAGTATTGATCTTTCCTTCCCAAAACATTTGCCCTTGGAATATTTCCTGTCTTAGTGAACAAACAGCATCACTTGTCCACCAGCTTCAGCCTCACACTACCTGTCCTCTCCATGTTCCCTGATATGCTGCAATAATTATGAGAAGTTAATTCTCCTTCTCATCCATCTTTCACATTTTTTTCTGATGTTTCTAACCCTACTTCTTTCTCCATTTCTCTCCTGGATCACTGTCACAACTCTTTCATTCCCTGCAATTCATTTTCCATGCTGCAGGCAGAGTGATCCTTCTAAAATCTAAATCTAGTTAGGTAATTTCTATGACTTCTGTACTGGATTGAAAGGTGTCCCCCGAAAATCCATGTTCCCCCAAACCTCAGAATGTGAGCTTACTTGAAAATAGGCTCTTTATAAATTTATTCAAGATGAAATCACACGGTGGGCCTTAATTCAATATGACTGATATCCTTTTAAGAACACAGAGAATCCCAGAGACAGAAGCAGGAAACGCGCAAAAGAGCACCACATGAAGACAGAGGCAGAGGTTGGACCAAGGCATCTGCAAGGACCACTAGCAGCCACCAGAAGCCAGCAGGGTGACATGGGACAGTTTCTCCATCAGAGACCCAGGAAAAAAAACAACCCTGACAACACCTTATTTCCAGACTTCTGACCTCCAGAATTGTAGGAGAATACATTTCTATTGTTTTAAACCACCAAATTTTGTGGTAATTTTTTATGCCAGCTTAGGATACTAATACAACTTACTGTTGCCTTTAGAATGACATTGGATCCATTTCTCACCTCTCTCCCCTCCTTACATGTTATCTGGATGAAAGTAACAGTGACTGGCTCTGATATAGTATTTACCGTGTGTGAGGTGCTGTACTTCACACAGATTGCTTCTTTCAGTCCTCAGAGAAACCATATGAAGTGGGTGAATTTTTTTACCTCTATTTTATAGATGAGGACTTTGGAAAACAGAAAGGCTAAACAACAGCTAGCAAGTTGCACAGCAGGTACTCAGACCTAAACAGTCTTGCTCCAGAGCCCACATAACCAGTTATTATGCTATGATGTCCTTCAACATGGGATGCTCTTCACAATCTATGCCCCTCTCCCTCAGGAGGGCCTTGGCCTTCCCTTCCACATCAGCATGCTCTTTTAGTCTCAAATGACAGGAAAACTCAACTCATATTGGTTCTAGCAATAACAAGAGCGTATTGCCTCATGTTACTGGATATCCAGGGGCAGGTGTTCAATTGTCACAACATGGCTATGATGTGATCAACAGGAATACACGTAGCAATGTGGGGAAATCAGATGAATTGTCTTAATATAGGAAAGGATATAGTTCAACATACACTAAAGCTACCCAGAGAAAAAGACTTAGTAGTCCACAAAGGTGCCAGCTTCCAGTGAAGGCTCCCACCCCCAGTGATCTATCCTGGCCAGACTGAGGATAGTGGGGTCTTCAGGAAGCTCCCTCTGCCTTTCTCACATGGGATTTTTATGCTCTTGTAGCTCTTCCAAAGTATTCTAAAGGCTCCAGCTTTCGCCTTTCCTACCCATCAAGTACAAGAAAACTGGTAATAATCACAGAACATCATTTATTCCATGGTGGATTATTTTCCTCCCTAACCAGCATTACACCTGAGTTCTATTTCTAATTGGGCTTCAGGCACAGCTTGGTCCAGGAGCCAACTGGTACATTTGGTTTATCACTTCATTATTCAGGACTCAGGAAAGGCATTAAAATCAAATCAAAATTCTACATTAATTGTGTTTTCTCAGAGCCCTCCACTCAAGAGTTCTCTTCAGAGCTTTGGTAATAGTCAAATACATATTATCAAAAATCTAATTAGGTTACTGCATTATAGAATACACACTGTGGGCCAAGACATGAGTTAGGTGCCAGAAACAAAACCAAGAGGAGATTTTTAAATAGAATTTTTCATAACAAACTAGAGTTTGGTAAGCTTGTCACTTTCCAACTTAGTCTGAGAGTTATATGTGTCATGTCTTACATCTCCTTTGCTAGATTACAAGTTCCTTGATCCATGGAGGAATTATGTTTTCCCCCTATAATATCTACCCTGGTACTTAAACATTCAGTAACACTGTATCAAATGAGTAAAGTAATAATTAACTTAAGGAGCATTTCCAACGAGCATTTCTCTTTCCCCAAATATGTGATTAATACTGACAGATACTGAAGGATTTTTCTTCCCTCTCTAGTAAATTGGAGGCTAGTTTTTGCAGGAATTTTTACTTCCAACAGAGTATGTTCTTGTTGAACTCTATACTCCATTAACTCATCTTTCTTCCCACTGTCCAACTGAATTTGTCATTTAGATTTATGGGAGCCATATCTTTCGTATATTAATTGCAGGGATGTAAATATTTCATCTTTACAACCCTGATTCCTCAACAGCTCAAACCATTTTAGTTTTCACACCTATTATTCCAGAATCTCTTTGGAATATGCAAGAGACACCTGATGCCTTGTTCTGACTTCTGTGGTAATATTATTAATATTTCATTACAGTCACTTTCAGTTTCTCAGACAACCAGACTGCAAGCATGGCATAGGCAGAGTGAAGTTTGTCCACTGCTCTCCCTATTGCAGAGCACAGGGACTGCCACTAACTCGTTCCTTACTACACGCTTGCTGAAGAACAGTTTATCAGATGTGTGAATGAGTGGTGGAACATATTTCGTAACAGATTAGACAGAGTCATGGAAAAGATTATAACTTGAGAGTCAGCCCCATGTGATCCACTGCACCCAACAAAAGAATGAACTCTAAATCAGATTCTGCAGCACAGAGCCTGAAAAGTAGAATTCACTAACGAATCCAGATGCCTGTGTTCACATCTGCGTGCTGCCACTTACTTGCTCTGTGTCCTGGGAGAAGTACCTAACCTCTCTGTGCCTCAATCTGCACATCTGTGAAATAGTGGTAATAAATATCCCTATCTCATTAATTGTTGATTATTAAATCACATAATTCATGTGCAAAGCTTGAAACATAGTAGGTGCCCAATAAGATCTCACATTGGTAGTGGTATAGTCCATATTTATTGCTTCTCTCCTTTAAGCATTTTCTTTAATCATGAAATATTTACATTCCACAGAAAGAAAAATCCTCAGACAACCAGAAACTGAATTGATTTTAAATAAGTAGAGGGAGAAACCAGTTGAGATGTTTGGAGTGTGAAAAGAGGAAAAAAGCAAAGAAGGTCGAATTACATCTTATGGGTAATTGAAATAACAGAGGGGACCTACTGAATGAATGAGTATTACAAGTATTGTCCAAGTAAGCTCTGTTAATTCTGATATTTTCTGTTTTTCAAATATAAATAAGAAAGGTTGATCATTGTTCTTTTCATGGGCAGAAACCCAACACAAGCTCACAATTAAACACCAGTGTGAAAAGTGATGATTCCCCTTATTGCAGGCTCTGAGGAGGAGGTGGCAAACATCGCACGCTCACACTCCATCCGGACAGTTTCTCCAGGCAATGTGAGGAGGTATAGTAGTAAATGGGTGAAGCCCTCCAGCCTCTGATTAATTTCTGTTTTGGACCGCCAGTCTGGATGGTTATGCTTTCTTGCTAGTTGAAATGCAGCAGAAGCATAAGGGGTTGGTGTCCTGCATGATGGGACAGGCTGGCCTTGAGCCAGGTAATCTCTGAGCTTCAGTCTCCTCACTTGTAAAATGATTTTAATAATTCCTACCAAGGTTGTTTTGATATAAAATGAGCTCCATGTAATGGTAATTTTTAACTGTAAACACACTACAAAGGTAAATAATTTAAATTTTTTTTTAATATCATATTTGAGGAAGATATAAAATCTGCTGAGAATGCTGCAAGCAAAAGTCTTCTTGTTTGAATTTTAATTATTTTTCAACTTCCAAATTAGCTCCTCCAATTAATATTAAAATATGATGTTCTTGAATAAATGTGAAAAGCTCAATTCCGCATCAAGATAAAATATAAATTCAGTATTTTTAAAATTTTAGTAGATGATTGCATAAAGTATATATCAATGAATAAAAAATGACTTCCGAATTACAAAAATCAAATTAGAAACTAAGAATTCACTGTGTAGAAGATGGTGTTCAAATAACCTCTGAAGCACATATTATGGCACAGTGATAATTAGGTATCTATGGAAGCTGTTGCGTATTAATATTTGAAACAGACGATAATTTGCTTTATCTGTCCACATGCAGCCATGGGTTAGGTAGTTCTCCAAAGTGTTAGCATCGTCCAACAATTACAATAATGAAATATAGTTTGCTTTATCAGAAGTGCCCTTATCGTGAAGCCAATGGTGGTTAAGCTTCAAAGCGCTTCACTCGCAAGCCCCTTCCAAGGCCTTGAGAGGGGCCCTAGCAAGTTTGCATTATAATTTTCACAGTTTTTCTTAAAGAGGATCCTCTTACCCCACCCCCAAACTATTTAAGTCTCAGGACCCACAAAACCTGGATCAACCACTATCCTTCCCTTCTTGGAGTAGACAGAATGTTCTCTCCCTCACGCACCTTCAGTACCAAGGCCTTGTAAAGACCCAAGTGGGTACCTTGCCTCAGATACAGATGCCAATTTGAAAATATTCATGCCCAGCATGTTTGCCCAAGTATTCTTGGGGGAAAAAAAATACTTACAGTATAAAGGTCTTTTCCACACCAGCATTTGCAGTTATCCAAAAGATATATGGGTTTTTTTTAGCAGACTGAAGCAATATTTTGGTAGCTTTTATAAAATAGCCTGTCCCCATCACCAATTTTAGCATGTATTTTAAGGGATTTTGAAGTTACTATAGTATAAAAGAAACTTTTCAGAATTGTGGGGAGTGTCACTGGTAATTGTCCAATAGCTAACAGCCCAATGTATCTGTGACTTCTGATATTTCCGTGTTAGAATTGTTTCAGCAGAAGAACTTCTGAAAGAATCTTAACTGTATTTATAGGCAACTTAATGGCTACACAGACAATAGAGTCAGACAGACCTGGTTTGGAATACAGCTTTGCACCTCATTAGCTGTATGAACTTGAGCAAAGAATACAACTTTATGTGCTTCAGCTTTCTTATCTGTTAATAATCCAGCCTGTCTCATTGACTCACTGTGACACTTATTTGAAATAACTGCTTGTGGCTTAACTAATTTAAGGACTGGCACTAACTGTTACCCTTTCCCATCCCCCATGTCACTCCTAGTGTTCCCAGGGTTCAAGGTTTTTGCTTTTACAGTGGACGTTGTTTTGTGGTTGGGAGGTTCTCGCTCCTGCATTCCCCACAGACTGTGTGCTCTTCAGGGCTGGTGACATATTTAGCTCCCGGCAGCACACTCAGAGCCTGGCACATGTCAGCATGATTACTGTTTATTGAAGGGAATTGAATTGACTAGTCAAACAGAGTCAAGTATGCATGTTCCTTGGGTGAGGAATGGGATGGTAGAGAGATACATGGTGCAATATTTGCAAATATGTAATCAGAAGAACTTCCAGGGTGTACATAATTTCCAAGGGCCTGATGAATTTTAGAAAGGATTTTTGAGAGTGTTGATAAAATATAAAATGCCTTCCTTCTCCTCTGACCTATCCCACCACTAAACAAGAGAACAGCACTGTTCTTGCCCATGGGCCTTTGAGGTGGGGGAAATTCTCTCTTGATAGATCAAAGTTCTGTTCTAGAACTGGTAAGCAGCTTCCCATTTTTTATCAAGGGCATCGATCAGAAAACCACCATTGCCACAGCTGTTAGCTCCAGAGCTATGTTGCCTTCTAGATCCACCCTGGCAAAACATGGACAATGGCCACCTTCTGAACAGCCACAAAACTCGTGGCTAGACACTGGAGGGCTGCTATTTAAAAATCCAGTATCTCTGTAACTGTGGTTGCCAGGAATGAAAAGCAAAAGTAGCTAAAAATGCTCTCCATTTAACCTTCACATTTTAAATCTTGCAGGAGTGCTCTAACCAGCAAAACTCAAGCAATATCCAGAACTGCAAGGATTTCGGGAAATTAAATCATTAGCTTTCCAGCCTCTCCTATTCAGGAAGGAACATTCATGGCCTTTTTACTTTTTCAACTTCAACGCCCAGTAAGAAGTTCATTTTACTTAATGATTTAGTACACAAACGCATACAAGCATATATAAAACAAACGAAATATTCACAAAAACACTTACCTTTGGAGTTATTAGAATCTGGTATTTTCTATTTTATTCTATGTCATTTTTGCCTGCTGTACCTGATCCACTAACTTTGATTTCAAGCCCACAAATGTGTCACAAGCGCCAATTTAAGCAACACTGCACTGGCTGCGGTCGGAAGGGATGTGGAGGTCTTGGCTACCACGTCCACCACAGTCCTTTATGCACCATTCCAGCTGGAACTAATCAGTCTCTAGTGTCTCTGGCTAGAGCCATTAGCTTGTGAGTAATTCTGATTCTTCAGGATTCAGGCCCCCAAGAGAAAACATCCCGGGCACAGGGCACCTGTCTCATCCAAGACAGGAGGCAGCAAAGGATGCCATTCTTAATTATAAAAGCTCGGAAGTTAAGGAGGTAGAAATCCCTGTCTAAAGATGATAGGCCAAACAAATGAAGAGTGCTTTGATGGACAGAATGCTAGTTTACAGACAGAGAGATGGCTTTGGAAGCACTCTGAAGAGTATTCAAAAGAGCACTGGCTTGTGTGTCAAACTTACCAAGATTTCAAATCTGATTCAGTCATCTGCATTGTTGGGACTCTTGAGCAAATTTCTTTATTTCTGAGTCAACATACTCAGAACTATAAAACAAGATAATAATGCCAACTTTGTGATATGTCTTTGAATGATATATAGTATCTCTCTGGATTTATTTTCTTAGCTATAATAAATGCTCTTTTGCTCCATTGGGTAGCTGTGAGGATCAAATGAGGTAAGCTATGTGACAACTGCCACACAGAACGAGAGCACTCAGGAGATGTTAGTCCTCCTTCCTAGCCATGTAGCCTAATGAATCATCCTGTCTTTCCATATCTGTTCATTTGTTGTATCAATCATCTTTTGCTCTGTATAAAAAAATAGCACCAGAATGTAGTAGCTTAAAACAATCACCATTTACTTAGCTTACAGTTCTGTTGGTTGGCTCGAGAGTTCTGGTCTGATCAGCTCTGCTGATCTCTGCTGGACTTTTCCATGTGCCTCCAGTCAGCTGGTGATTCTGATGGCTGCTGAATGACAGGACAGCCTCACTGACATGTTTAGTATTTTGGAAGACTGTGGACAAGGGCATCTAATTCTTTACCACGTGGCCGCTCATCATCCAGCAAGCTAGTGCAGATGGATTTATATAGTGGTCTCATGGTTCCAAGCATTGCAAAAGAAAACATAATCCCTAATGCACAAATATTTTTAAAGCCTCTGTTTATGCTGTATTTGCTGTTGTCCCATTGGGCAAAGTAAGTGACATGACCAAGCCAAGAATCAACATGGAAGACGCTACTCAAAAGGAATTACTATTCACATATGTGCAAGCAATCTACCACATTTAGTAAGTAATGTGTAAGTAATGATTCCCTTCCCAAAACTCTATAGGATACTGGACAAAAAACCTACGGATCTACAGGCTTACAGGAAAAGGGAGAATTTTATTGTAGATAGTGTAGATAGTTGTGACTTGTCCGAAAAGGTATGGGATGGAAGTAAATGCACTAGTATTAACTTTTTCTTCCGTTTCATGTTAAGGGTTTAAAGTGTAGAAGAAAAGAAATATGGAGAAGGAAAAGAGATCAAGAGACACAATCAGCATTTATTTAGCTCCCACTTATGTTAGTGACTCTAGTTGTCATTTCCACAAGACACTCCATGAGAGGCTAATTATCATTCCCGTTTTACAGATTTAAAAGAACTTATGCTTATCTCTTTATCCCAGATAGTTTGGGGGAAAAAAACTAATGCTAAAGGAAGGCCACTCAGCTAGAAAATGCACTGAAATCTAGTCTATCTTACTCCAGAATAAAACTGCTTTCTTCTCACAGGTAGCATGAAAACCAGGGTGGTAAATGTGTGGGTCTTCATTCATGTAGTTTCCTAAGTGACCACTAGAAGATAATTTTCATTTTAAATGAACAAAACATTTTTACTCTCTAACTACAAAACAGGTTTATAAATACAAACTGGCCCTAAGAGAATATCACAGTGCTCTACTTTGGTTGCATTGATCACTTAAGAAATATCATTTTTCAGGCTCAGGAAGCTCTTCCAAAATAGATTCTTTGGGTCTTTTTAATTTTTTAAATGTTGTCCTATGTCTTGTTTTATTATTATTACCTTGCAAATTGTTTTGTCCTTTCAAAGCAAACAAACCAAAGTCTAAGTCTGATCTGTTTCATCATCTCTGTGTGTGCTGCAAATTGATCCTAGCCCTGTTAACAACTGAACATTAAGGTTTAGCAAAACACACATGATGAGAGATGACAGCAGACTATGGACATATATTTTTCTGTGTTGACCTATATACACTGAAATCTCACACTTACCTCATGAGTTCTCGTGAGGACTAAATGAGATGATTCACGTACAGGGCTTGACACATAGTAAGTGCTCAATAAGAGTATGGTTGGTAATGGTTTTGTCAATATGATTGCTATTCTCTCTTGGGCTCTTGCTTTATTATTGAAATAATATATTCCCTCCTTGTAAGAGTGGTGATTGCATGGGGACACATGGGGCTTCTAGGGTTCTATTATGGTCTGCTTCTAGGTCTAGATTCTGTTTATGAGAGTGGTTGTACTTTATGAAAATTCATAGAGCTGTACATCTGTGATAGGTACACTATTCTCTATGTAAATTATACTTTAATCTAAATAAGAAGAGATCCTTCAGTGGCCTCCAATAGTTTTCAAGATGAAGTTAATATTCCCCAGCTTAGTACACAAGCCCCTTTGTAATCTGGTCCTTGCCTAACTCCACGTCAAACTATTCGAAGCTCCATGAATACATCGTCTTTGTCATATCATCATTGCTTCACTCATACAATTTCTTCTACTTGAAACAATTCTCACTCTTATCCATCTCGCTAAAGCCTACTTATTCTCCAAAACTCAGCTCACATATCACCTCTTCCAGGAAGCCTTCCCTAACTGAGACTAGATGTCCTTAATCGGGTTTGCACTGTCCTTAATCTTCCATTCATTATCACATTTATCACCCTCAGTTATCCTTATTGACTTTCCTGAAGCTCTGTAAGAGAAGTAAGCTTTTCAGTAAATTGCATCATTTTGAGAGTTTGAAAAAATATTTAATGAATGATTATCTCAATAAATAAATGAATGATATTATAATGAACAATGAGCCCCTTTTAAAATTGTGATTTTAGAGACATGGGAATGAGAAAACACAGAGCTGTAAATTCTACAATAATATACAAATAACATTGGGTTCTCTATGTGCATCAATATCATGTTCAGTATCCTTAATTCACACTTAACTCTGTTGTAAGAGGTTCCTTCTCAGCAGGGTTGTAACCAGGAATAATACTTTTGCTTATAAATAATGTAAGCAAGAGTACCAAATACAAGATAATGTCTAACTCTATCACCAGGAGTTTATGATTAACATACAATAATTAACATGACAATGACCACTTGTTAACACAGTAACAAACCAGAGATATTCAGCAAGCAAATGTTTATTGGGCTCCTATTGTATACCAGACTTGTGTTAAATCTAAAGAAATGTAAGATTCACTAGCCTTTGACTTCAAAGAGCATATTAATAACATCAGTACCTAATGTTATTGAATTCTTTGTGTGCCAAATCTTCACAAAAATTATCCAGAATGCTTTTTTTCATTCATCCCTCTTAGCCAATCTGTCACACCATAACCAAAATAGATCTAAAAGCCATTCACCTCTCTCCCTGCCACCATGCTCCAAGTCCTTGTCATTTTTCACTGGACACTCAGAATAACCTAACTGGTCTGTTTTCATTCTTGCTTTTCTATAAGCCATTCTACAACCAGAGGTGAGTGAACCTAAAAATGAAAAGAAGAAACACCTCCAATGACTTTTCACCAGAGTTGGTGGATTCCAATTAGTAGAACTAACACAATATCATCTAGGGCATCAGTTCCCAACCTTTTTGGTACCAGGGACCAATCTCATTGAAGACAATTTTTCCACAGACCAGGGTGGAGGTGGATGGTTTGGGGATGATTCAAGTGCATTACATTTATTGAGCACTTTATTTCTATTATTACATTGTAAAATATAATGAATTAATTATACAACTTACCATAATGTGGAATCAGTGGGAGCCCTGGGCTTGTTTTCCTGCAACTAGACAATCCCACCTAGGGGTGATGACAGACAGTGACAAATCATCAGGCATTAGAGTCCCATAAAAAGCACACAACCTACACCCTCACATGCATAGGTTCACAGTAGGGTTTGTGCTCCTATGAGAATCTAATGCTGCCACTGATCTGACAAGAGACGGGGCTCAGGTGGTGATATGAGCAATGGAGAGTGGCTGTAAATACAAATGAAGCTTCAGTGGCTCGACCACTGCTTATCTCCTGCTGTGCAGCCCACTTCCTAACAGGCTGTGGGCTAGACATGGCTCAGGGACTGGGGACTGCTGATTTAGGGAGCAGGCAACTGAGTTAATCCTGGAAGGCTGCATGGATATAGGAGGATTAGGTTGAAAGCTCATGCTTAGCTGAGCCAGGGAGTATTTAGAAACTCACAAAGATGCTATTGTCCCTGCAGAAAGGACCCTATAATTATACTTTAATGGAGAAAATAAGATAAATCAATAAAATACATTAGGATACCAAAATTCAGAGAAAAAGACACTGGATCAATAAAGCTCAGGGTAAATCTCAGCCCTGCCTTTCACAAACTTAATGATGCTCTGAAACACACCTTCCATAGATAATGACCCTAATAAAATCCTGGTCCCACTACTCACTTGTTGTGTGATTGTAGGCAAGTCCCTAATCTTCTCTGAGCCTCAGTTTCCTTATATATTCCCTGTTGGCAGGGGTGGAGATGGTGCATAAGAAGCAGCCTCGGCTGGGCGTGGTGGTTCACACCTGTAATCCCAGCACTTAGGGAGGCCGAAGCTGGCGGATCACAAGGTCAAGAGATTGAGACCATCCTGGCCAACATGGTGAAACCCCATCTCTACTAAAAATACAAAAATTAGCTGGGCGTGGTGGCACGCGCCTGTAGTCCTAGCTACTTGGGAGGTGAGGCAGGAGACTTGCTTGAACCTGGGAGGCGGAGGTTGCTATGAGCTGAGATTGCACCACTGCACTCCAGCCTGGCACCTGGTGATGGAGCGAGACTGTCTCAAAAAAAAGAGCAGCAGCCTCTTCTAACTTTGTCTACATCATAACATACATAAGAAGGCTTAAGATTTGCTCTAGGGCTACATAAAGATGCTGCTCATGGCCAGAGGTGACTGTCCTGAGGACTCTGGTAGCCCCAAGAGCTGCATACACAGGCTATCATCTATTTTGGGCAAATCATTGTGGCCAGGAAGACATTTAGGAAGTTCTGAGAAACTTAATACATGGTCTTCATATGAAAAAATGATGGTAACTACAAGTGCAGTTAATAATAATGAAAGTTACAGTAACAACAGCAATGATAATAACTATACCAGGTATATTAGTTAGAGTTCCACAGAGAGACAGAACCAAGAGAATGTGTAGATTGAGAGAGGAAGGAAGAGAGCTTTTTTTTTAAGGAATTCGTGCATTCAATTATGGAGGCTGGCATGTCCAAAATCTGCAATTCAAGTTTTACATCCATCCGACTGGAAACCGAGGAAAGAGCCAATGTTGCAGTTCAAATTCAAATGCCATCTGCTGCAGAATTCCTTTCTGCTTGGGAGAGGGCAGCTTTTTGTTCTCTAATTAAGCCTCAAACTGATTGGATGAGGACCACCCATATTATGAAGGACAATCTGCTTTCCTCAAAGTCCATCAATTTAAACGTCAATCTTGTCCAAAATCACCTTCACAGAAACATCCAGAATAACATTTAATCTAATATCTGGGCACCATGGCCCAGAGGGTTGACACATAAAGTTAACCTTCACACTAGTTTTTAATGACATAATGCTTAGCAGTGTTTTCTGCATCTTGAGAGAAGCAGCAAAACTTCTGTAAAAAGATGTTTCCGCACTCTCTAAAAATATTTTGACATCTTTAAGCCCTAAGAAGTGCTTAAGAGAAAGATTTTTTCCAAGGGGGGCTACTTAGCAGTGAATTCAGTGTCTAATGTCTTCTGGGCTCAACAAATGTGTTCTTTATTCCTCACATTTGACTAAATACCTTTCAAGAAACCTCAGCATTTTCTCCAAGTGTCATATTGCCTTTGGTTTATCATTTTATTTTCAAAGAACAAAAGTATTATCTTCCTCTTCATTTCATAATGTTAGAATTGTTGCTATATCAGACTGGGACCTCAGCTAAAGAATGTCACTGATGTCCTAAACAATAGTTAAGGTTAAACTGATCATGGGTTATTCTACATGAGAAAAGCTAATCACCGGGGTAGGGTGGGGAGCCAGGGAGGATGTGTACTATGCTACACCCTCTATTAAGTACTCACCTGGGAGCAAAGAGTGTTTTTTTCACTGCCATTGTTTAAAACTGCCAAGGAATAGTGATGATAAAAAGCAGAATAAGTTTTAGTCATTTTTTTTATTATTTTAAATTCTCTACAGACCAGGGGCCCCCTTATTGCCTGCATCTAATACAGACCACTCTTCATTTTCTCTCCCCCACCTACCCATACCCACAGCGTGTCACTGCCGCTAAGCATGTTACAAGAACATATCTCACTGTGTTCGATAATCTCACAAGGGAGCTACTATTATTTTACAGATGAGGACAAAGAGGTTTGGAGAGGTTAAGTAACTTGCCTAAGTTCACACAACTAAGTTAAAGTGAAGGTGTGGACTTGGCCTGCCTTGTGCATTAGGGTCTCCTGGCACAGAGTGGGCATCTAGCAACAATTGAACAAGTCAGGAAAAAGCTTTGTTCCAAGGTTTTCAGTTTGATATATAAGAGATCTGCTAATAATGGTACCTGAGAAAATCTTCACTCCTTAAACAGATAAAAAGAAAAAAATACAGGCCAGGAGCAGTGACTCATGCCTTTAATCCCAGCACTTTGGGAAGCTGAGGCAAGTGGATCATCTCAGGTCAGGAGTTGGAGACCAGCTTAACCAACATGGCAAAACCCTGTCTCTACCAGGAGGCAGAGGCTGCAGTGAATTGAGATCACACTACTTTACTCCAGCCTGGGTGACAGAATGAGAAGGAAGGAAGGAAGAAAGAAAGAGACAGAGAGAGAGAGAGAGAGAGAGAGAGAAGGGAGGGAGGGAGGGAGGGAAGGAAGGAAGGAAGGGAGGGAGAGAGGGAGGGAAGGAGGGAGGAAAAAAACCAACAAATATGAAATCTGAATTTTGTGACTCATTCCTTAAATAGCATACCATATCCATGGAATATAGACTATAGAGTGATGCAGACCATGGCCTGTGAGTTGAGCACTGGGAAGAATTAAAACATGTCTGATGGCTACTGCTATTTCCTAATCACCTTTATAAGGAGCATTTTTATAAGGAGCTTTGTCATTTAACCTCAACAATCCTGGGAGACAGGTATTATTCTCATTCTGTAGCTGAAGAAACGAAGGCTCAAAAGAGCAATATAAGTTATCACAGTTACAGAGAATTGAGTTGCTGAGCTCAGCCAGGATTCAGCTCAAGCTTGCTTGACACCAGAACACTTCAGTCTTAACATTTCTGAGAAGAATCAAAATTCCTAGGGTCTTAGACCACCAACAAATAGACATGAATGTTACCCAGACTTCCAACCTCCATGCTGAATCAGTCTGAAGTGAACCTACAGAATATGCCTTCAGGAGCCAATTAAGCAATAGCTAGCTTCTGCAAGGCTATGCTCACAATTGAGTTTTAGAAATAGTTATGGGTGAAAATTTCATTAAAAGCCCCTTTTAAGATATAAACCTAAGTGTGAGAGTCAAGATTTTGGCAACAAAAATTTTTAATTTTTGTTCAAATTATTAAAAGTTTTCACTGTATAGCACAATTGCCTTTTCACATATTAAGTCTATTTATTTCCCCTATATTTTCTGGGTAATTCCTTTTTACTAAAAGCACAAAAGCTTTAGCACAAATATGCAATTAGAGTTCAAAAACAATGCTTAAAATAGAGCAGGTTTGCCAGTAAATTTAACAAACATTTGGGCTGTGATTACAATGTGCTAGACACTATCTAATTCTTCTATAAATATTAACCTATTTAATCCCACACCAACCCTATAAAATAGATAAATAGATGCTATTATTGTCATCTGCAATTCACACATGAGGCACTGGTACAGAGGGGTTAAAAGCTGGAAAGGGACAGAGGTAGGGTTCAAACCCAGAGCCTAGCTGCAGGATCATGCACATGATTCCCATGCTATGCTGCCCTTTGCACTTGCTTACCAATCACTTCAGGTTCCCTGCTTTGCTTTCCTCCTTTCAGAATTAGATACTTGATGCTGGTCTGGGTTAGGTATTTGCTTTTCAATCATCTGTTCCTTCCACAAACATGCATTGTCAACCTTATTGTACCAATTTATTTCCTGCAGTGCCCATCACTTTTCTGGGACTTTCCTTCTCCCTTTTGCACCTAACCCACACCCCTTTAACAGGAACCACCTAATAAATACGCTTATTAATATGGCCCTGCACCTCAATCATGTACCTTAGGCAGGAGTCATTGTTTGACCCATGCAGAATTCTTATTCAGACATGTTGAGACTGAAACTGAACAAGTTTTCCCCAAATGCATAGACATAAGGTGCACAGATCCAGTGGTCTTAGTGGCTGAGAAGTGAGAGGGGTGAGGAAGCTATCCTTCAGAAGAAGCAGAGACCCAAGTTTAAGGGTGTCATGATGAGTCATGGAGTCCCTTTTATTCCCAAGGTCCAGCCTCAGTTTCACCCTTAAATTCCGTAAGTCATCCCAGTTTACTAATGATCAAGTTTGATTTTGCTTCAGCTGAATACTGAAGAAAATATGAGTAGCTTGATCACCAAAGAAGACCAGACAAATACAGTCACTTCTTTTTCACTAAGCTTGTGTTGGGTTCTGGAGGTAGAGAAAGCATTATCTTGGCTCTCAAATATTTCACATGCTAAGGAGGATGACAGACATTCAAACATATATTGCAAATTTCCTTTTAACTGAATTAGTCAGTATGGGTTGTTGCTTGATTAATCGAAAAAGCAAACTAAAACGAAGAATTATGGAAAATTATACATAAACCTTTTATTTGTAACTTAAAATAATAAAATTATTATCCATTCTCTTAAAATAATGCTAAGGCTTTTTTTAAAAACTTCTATAAATTTTCATTTTATATTCAAATGATTATCAGAAATCAAATATCTAGATGGTATCAAGTATTGAATGTAGCTCAACGGGTAACACATTGCTAGTAAGTAGAGCAGTTATTGGTATCTTGCAAGAACATAACATTGCTTAACGTGGTCAAATGTGTGACTTTCATGATGCAGCCTGATGATGTAGGCATACACCACTGGTTTATTTATTTTATTTTCAATGTTTATTTTCGATTCAGGGATATATCTACAGGTTTGCTACATTGGTATATTGTGTGATGCTGAGGTTTGGGGAATGATTGATCTCGTCACTCAGGCAGTGAGCATAGTACCCAATAGGTAGTTTTTCAGCCCTTGTCCCCCCTCCCTCCTCCATTTTGGAGTCCCTAGTATCTATTATTTCCATATTTGTGTCCATGTGCCCTCAAAGTTTAATACCATTCTGATGTCTTGGCAAATAATTTATGACTGAGTCCTCAAAAGCAATTGCAACAAAAGCAAAAGTTAACAAGTGGGACCTGATTAAATTAAAGAGCTTCTACACAGCAAAATAAACTATCAACAGAGTAAAAAATACCCTACAGAATGAGAGAAAATATTCATGATCTATGCATCTAACAAAGGTTTAATATCCAGAATCTGTAAGGAATGTAAACAAACCCACAAACAAAAACCAAATAACCCCTTTAAAAAGTGGGCAAGGACATGAACAGACACTTCTCAAAAGATACATGAGAGGTCAAGAAATATATGAAAAAATGCTCTCCATCACTAATCACCAGAGAAATGCAATGCAAAACTACAATGAGACACTATCTTACACCAGTAGTGTAAGATATTATTAAAAAGTGAAAACATGACAGATGCTGGTGAGGCTGTGCAGAAAAGGGAATGCTTATATATTATCACTTATATATTGTTGGTAGAAATGTAAGTTATTCAACTACTGTGGAAAGCATTTTTTTTTAGTGTCTGTCTATTGTTTCTTACAGAGACAATAGTCAAATGGCATTAGTTAATATTTCTAGTTCCTTTAAATGTTCTGAGAATTTAAAATTACTCTCAAAATTATCAGAGTGACTTCTTGATTTTTATAATTTTTTTCATAAATGTTTACAGCTATCTTGCCTGCATCTAATTTGGTATCATTGTTTCAGCCGCTCAGCATTACAAAGTCTTCCCAAAAGTCTTTGAGTTCATTTTCATGCAAAGGGCATCTCTTTTTTCCTACTTATTTAGCATATTTACTTAATATTTAATTAAATCATGTAAGTACACTAACAGATAAAACTAACATAGCTGGGTCTGGGGACAAGCTCAGTGCTTTCTGGTCAGCATGGGGCTACAGATAGAATAGAAGCTGTAGGTATTTATAAATCTTTTTAACCATCTGGGAACCTTTCACCCTGTAGTGGCCTGACCCACCAACATGTGTACGAGAGTGATTGAAGAGAGTGGGTTAGTCCAGTAAATCAATTAAGCCAGAGAGTTGATTAAAAGGAGGTCAGCCAATAGAGCTTCTACCACGCTAAGGTGGTACAGGTGATGATTTAAAGGTTGATGTGGGTTTCAGTGAGGCAGAAGGAGGCAGGTGTACATGGCATAGGACTTGGGGGAGCTTCATGGAGGTGGTGTCACTTCAGCAGACCAGTTAAAGAAGGCATCCCAGGTACAGATCCAGCAGCATCAAAGGAATGTATGACCCAACTGAGTAACTTCATGGCCTAACACATTGGGGAGGAAAGCCTTTATTTTAGTGATAAGCACATGTCTTATTTCTGAGACTAAGCACCCAGCTTTTAGTCTCCGTAGATCTTTCTGACACTTGGTCTCTGTCTTGCTCTGAGTGTGGATGTTAACCCATGCAGAAGCCCAGCTTTTCCTCCTTTCTGTTCTCAGCTCTAATAGCTTCCCCAGGATCTCATCTGCTGCTGATAAAACAGCCTAAGTAACTGAGTTGCCTGACCACATATCTAGCATGGGCCTGCTCCTGACCTACTGCTGTGACAGTCATCGAACTACTGCTGGACCTCTCTGATAGCATGATTATCATCTTTCTCCCTTTCCTGCTATCCTGGGGACTAAACTCCTCATGAAGTCAATAAAAATGTGTTGAATATATAAATGATTTAATTTAATAAAAGGCAGTATACCATAGCCTCAGTATTGGCTGTTCTCCTATGTCTTAAACACCTTTCCCTAGCTTTCCAAGGGTCTAGCTCCTTCTGTCCTTCAGGCACCAGTTAAACATCACCTCCCTGAAACTTTCTTCATTGGCCATTTTGCTAAAGCAGCCACAAACTCCCCTTAAACTCTACTACAGGGTGTGTTTGTTGCTTCTGGAGCAATGGTTCTGAAAAAGTGAACACCGTGTCTGTTTTCGTTTTCTGCTGATTCTTCATGCCAAACAGTAAGCCACCTACTCCTGGACTTAGTAAATAAATGATTAAATGGGTGAACTATGATCCAAGTTTCAGAAAAAATAAAAATAAAAAGAAGGAAATTTAAAAAAAAAACACGGGCTTAGGTCTTCACTGTGCACTTGCCAAGGCTTGACTCTGGGTTGCCTGATTTACTTAAACTCTTTGATTTTCAGTATCTTCATATGTAAAATGAAATGAAAATAGCATCGTATTCCCTCTTATAATGAATGTGGGGTTTCAATTAGACAATGGATAAGAAGCACTTGGTGTGCTACATAATGTGTGATAGACAATAAGATATTGTCTATAACTCCAAAACAAGTCTCTCCCCAGTGCCTGGACCTTGACTCCAGTTAATGCTGCTTTGCCTGCAGTGGAGAGAAAGAGGTTAACAAGAAGTCTGTCTGTTTGTGAGAGCCTGAAAGTGGAGAGCTCTTCCTGAAGCTTTCAGAAACACTACTGCTATGTGTAAACTCAGAAGTGCTGTCTGATGCACAGGGCTGCCCTGCTACGTTGTTCTTCACTGCTATAAGCATTTGCATAAAATAAACACCCTGAATCCCTCACTGTTTTCACCTTGACTTGCCCTCGGGGTATACTGTAGCATTCGATGCTTGTGAAACCATTCTGATGACATGAATAGAGTTTGTTACTTGAGATGAGAGGGTAATCCAGACAGGAGCCGCTAATGGACTTTGAATCAACCCAGGGTCTCTTTTCATGCAAATGGAAAGATTCATGGAGAAAAAAGATGTGCAGAATGTGAGCACAAAGGCCACCCAGGGCCACAGTCTGGCTCCAGGAGAGAAGCTGGTACTTCTGATCCCTAAAGCCAGAAAAGGCTATATTGCACCCCAGTTGGAGTTGGGAATCGTATTAAAGAACAAACTTTCCTATTTTATTTCAGAGTGTGTTTTCAGGGAATTTAAATGATGTTTCTCAGGCAGTGAACAAATGTGAGGGAAACAACACTGTTAAAAATGGGCTTTTATAAGCAGACTCCAGGCAAACTCCCATGTCTTGCAGAAAATGCTTTGCAAAGGGAGGAGCTGGGATGGTTGCCAGTAGCACAACTGGCTGGAGGCTGACAAGCCTGGGTGCTTGAGAATTTTGCCAGTAAAATTTTATTTTCAAGGTCTCCCATGAAAGCATTGATAATACTTGAGGATCTAATGAGTGTTGCCACCTTATTAATTATTAAAAAGACTCTATTTAATAACTTTGTTTTATTTTTAGAGACAGAGTCTCACTCTGTTGCCCAGGCAGGAGTGTGGTGGCATGATCATAGCTCACTGCAGCCTTGAACTCCTGGGCTTAAGTGATTCTAGAAAATATTTCCTCAGTGTTCTCTATCAGGTACATTACTAGCCACTGCAGAAAATGCAGCCATACGCTGGATACAGCCCCTGCCTTCTATATGTTCACAAGTTTGCTTGAGAAATATTTACTTAGAACCTGCTACTCCCAAGCACTGAAGAAATTGCCGATGATCCCAAGTGAACAAAGCAGAGAGAATCACTGTCTTCAAAGCACTTATAGTCTTATTAGGGGAACCAGACAAGTAAACATGTGTGATGAGCATTACAAGAAGGGAAGTCGAAGAATAAAAAGGTTCTGTGTTGCAGGGCAATGGTACAGAGACCTCTCAAAGGAAAGAACATTAAGTGACTTTAAAGCGAAACTCTGAAGGATGATTGGGAGCTGTAAAAAACCAGGGAGAGATGTATGAAGACTCCCAGTTAAGAAAGTAATTGGACAGTGGCTCATACCTATAATTCCAGCACTTTGGGAGACTGAGGAGGGTAGATCACTTGAGGTCAGAAGTTCAAGACCAGCCTGGCCAACATGGTGAAACCCTGTCTCTACTAAAAATACAAAAAATTAGCCAGGCATGGTGATGTACACCTGTCATCCCAAGCCTGGAGAGGCTGAGGCAGGAGAATCAC
>CAUYLG010062820.1:0-21437 GCA_963573385.1 Cacajao melanocephalus | reverse complement strand
GCATAAAAGAGGTTTTTAATACCCATTTTTAGACTGCATTCTAGCCTGGGCAATAGAACAAGAATCCCGTTCTCTCTCCCTCTTTCTCTTTCTTTCTCTCTTACATTCTTTTTTTTCTTTCTTTCACTCTCACTTTCTTTCACTCTCACTTTCTTTCCTCTCTTTTTCTTTCTTTAAAAAAAAAAAAAGAAAAATGTGTTTTTTTAAATGTTTCAAAACCTAAAAAACTTTAAAAAGCAGACTTTTAAAAATTTGTTTTTCCTTTTATTTATTTTTCCATTTATTTATTTATTTATTTATTTTTGAGACAGTCTTGCTCTGTTGCCCAGGCTGGAGTGCAGTGGTGCAATCTTGGCTCACTGCAACCTCCGCCTCCCGATTGAATTAATTCTCCTGTGTAAGCCTCCTGAGTAGCTGAGATTATAGGTGCCTGCCACCACACCCAGCTAATTTTTGTATTTATAGTAGAGACGGGGTTTCACCATGTTTGCCAGGCAGGTCTTGACTCCTGAGCGCAGGTGATCCGCTCACCTCGGCTTCCCAAAGTGCTGGGATTATAGGCATGAGCCACTGCACCCTGTCAAAAATTACTTTTTAACATTAAACTTTTGTCAAAGAGGAATTGTAACTTATGCATATTAACAATAAAGCCTAAACAAAATATGTAATTAAAATATAACATATCACTATGATGCTAGAAATTATGGTATTTGCCATAAATGTGGGAAGTATCAGCATCTGATTGAGATAGATAGTTACTGACGTAAGAGTTACATTTTTGGGCCATTTTTCGGGTTGTCTCAGTTGTCCTCAGTGAGAACTCCAAAGCTCTCTGTTGGAGCTGGTCCATGTTAGGTTCTAATGAATGAATGAGACCAAGTCTCCAGTGACTCACTGTTACATCTGTTTTCCTGACCTGGACCTGGTTTTTCATGTATCACTGTCTTGACCTTGGCTCGCCCGGCATTCCCTGCTTTCTGACTGTTTATCTGGAGTCTGAATCACAGCTTCGTGCTGATCATTCCCTTGCCCTTATTTGCAGACTGCCTGGCCTTCCTGGTTTCACCTTAGAGCCTCATTTCCCTGATTCATTGCAGTTCTTAGATGGTCTCACTGTGCCAGGAAAAAAGGTGCCTTCTTGTTATCTGACCCTTCCCAGAGCTCTTTCTTCAGGTACTGGCCTTTTCTCAGACATATTCATTATACGCAATGAAACTTATAGGGCATGGAGTTGCATTTTAACTCCAGGTACACTATATTTGCAGACCTACAGTGTATCTGTAATAGATACCTGTGCTGTCTATTAAAGCAGTTTAAGAATTAATCATTTTCTTTTTTACTACCTCACTTTGGTTTCAACTGTGGTGTGGGTCTTCATTTTCCTGCGTATTTTGCCTTGAGATTTGTGTTTGTATTTATTGTAATAAAGAGAAATAATAATAGTCATGATGTTAAGACAGGACCAAAGAAAAGTGCCAACTGAGAAAAGAAGAACTGAGGGAAATAAGATCAGCAAACAAAGTTTACTTTAGCAACATTACTAAAAAAAGGAACAATGCCCCAAACAACATGGTAATCACAGTGACTGTTTTGAAACTTCATGTCAAATTATTTTATGGTGTCTGTCAACCACTAATTCTATTTGGAAGACTTAAATAAAGGTATACCCATTAAACATTTAGCAGAGGGAGCTTATTATGTGAATGTACAAAATACTCTACTTCCAGGTCCATAAAAGAGTGAAGCTTCAGAAACAATTTTTGGTATTCTTTTTTACTATTTAGAACTCAATATTGGAAATAACTAGGAGATTCCTTTTGTTTTCTGTACAGCAATGAAATTCTGCAAATGCATATTAAGAACAACAATGAAAATTTTGTGCTTTTTCTCAGCAAAAATCATATTAGGAGGCCTAAAGCAGAGCTATGTAGTTGCCACATGCTACATCTTTGTTTTTATGCAATGTAATCTCAAGCCTTCCATCAATTCAGAACAATTAGTTCTTTTTTCTATGAAGAAGGGCAGAATAATACATTTTGGGTCATTAAAGACTAATCAATTTTCAAAAGCTTTGCCTTCCAAGCATTTTCTGGAAACTAAGTGATGTCTAATGATAAGTCATAAGTGTAGGGAGATGATTTTATGAATTGGAATTAAATGAGTATTACTAATTGATGTACCAATAAAAGCAATTTTTTGAGCTTCAGAAAATTTGGCAATCTATTGGTTTGAGTTTCAATGGATTATTCATTTTATATTTTATATTTCTATTAGCTTCTCTACATTACAACTCCATAAGGCATTTGAAAGAGGATGTAGATGAAATATGACACTGAACTTGGAATCTTTTTAAGGGGGAATGGGCTAATACGATGTTGAAAAAGGTATATATGTATAATACAGGTATTATACACATGCATATCTTATATCACCTTTTCTCTCTAATTTCTTTTTAATTTTTCTCTATAATCTTGATAATTTGCAATGATAACTTTACAATTTTTGAGTTATATTTTATAACTCAAAGACAAGGTCATTTAAAAGTGTTATGGAATTAATAGGGGCTTTTATCATTACATATTTCCTCATCTGTATGTTTTGGAAACAATTACATCATGTGGATACTCTTAGACTTGAACAATTTGAGCTTCTTGGATATGAAGGACCTAAGATAGATTCAAGATTCAGATTTTTAAAAAATCACCCTTGTAGATTAAATGGTGGTCAAGACTAGTTCTTGGCTTAACTATGAGTACTGGAAGATTTTACTATAAAGTATTGGGGACAGAGTCCTTAAATACAGAGGAAATAAAAGAGATCTTAGGCAACCCATCTTTGCCATGAGTCTGGGACCTGGATAAGATTCTCAAGTCTGAATCTTGCCTTATCGGGAGACTTGAGTGGTTTCTCTGAAAAAGTAGAATCAGAAGATGGATTTCTTTTCGTTCAAGCCTTCTTTTGTACCCCTAAAGTACATCTTTTGGGGGCCGGCTGGGATTCTTGAGCACAGTAAGTATAACTCTTTCTCAAAGACGTGAAAGCTGACTACAGAGGTTGCTTTTTACAGCCTTTGTGGGTCTTGAAGGTGGGAATCCATTTTCTGGGTGTGCTTCGTGGCACCACATTCAGCTCAGAAGCTTGCAGATGGGGTGGCAAGTGCAAGATCCTGGGTCAGAAATGTATCCAATTACTGTTCTGTATGAAGGGGGCACAGATCAATTCCTTCGCTGAGAAGTAAAAATTGCTTTTGGCCTTATGACTTTGTCTTTTTAAAGGTTAAAAATCATAGATGCGTGTCATATATGAAAGACAGATCTGCATAAAAGGCACAGAGAAGATTTCTGCACTTCTCAAGATCAGTTGTACTTAAAATATCTGAGATAGAAAAAATACTATGACATAAAAATACTCAAAGCAATAAGAGTCTACTACAGCCATAACAAGCTCATTCCAGATTTTAACTTACTTTACCTTAATTTATTAGAATTCTCTCCTGTTATAGGTCATTTCTTGTTCTTTTGTCCTAAAGGAGATGAATAAAAATTGGGCACCATTCTCCATGTGATATTTCATTATAATCCTTGAGGCATTTGTTAGTTTCCTATTCAAGTTTCCGTTTTCAGAAATATATAAGCACGTTTTTGCCTTCTTACTAGTCCTGTTTCTTCCTTACCAAGTCTTCTGTGAAGCTTTGCTGGTGATCATGGTGACCTTCTGAAGATCCTGTGCTTAAAAGTTCTTAGACGAAATTCCCATCCTCACCTAGACAATTTTTACTTTCAATACCAAGTCTTTTTCCTGAAATTAAAAAAAAAATTGTCTATGTCTGCATCTACATCTAAATCTATCAAACTGCTTTTTGACCACATGGATGACTCACAGTCAACTAAACCTTGAGATGTCAACAAGGAAACTCATATTCCCCAGAATCTGTTCCTCACTGTGTTCCTCACTCAGTGAATCATCCCACCATCCACCCAGGCGCATGCACCAGAAATATGGAGGAGAATTGCTTGAACCCAGGAGGTGGAGGTTTCAGTGAACCGAGATTGAGCTACTGCACTCCAGCCTGGGCAACAGAGCGAGACTCTCTCAAAAAACTAATAATAAATAAAGACTCCTGTTTTTGTGATATTGGAGATACCACAGACTTAACCAGAGGGCCAGGAGGCAGTCAGTTGCAGTGTTTGTTTGGTCTTGAGGCTATCACCTTATCCACAGCCAGTTTCCCTAAGCCCTTAGATAAAATCCACAGCATAGCATACATAGGCAGCAGTGCTTTGTTTTTGTCTTTTAAGCCTTCTTTAACAGGGGTGTACAGAAGGCATAGGAAGAAGCCTCACACCAACCCATGGCTTGACATAGTTTGTCATCAGCCTGGATCCAGTTTATCATCTATCTTGGAGCATTTTTAGTCCCAGTTACCCTCTCAGGAGTGAATCTTTTTCTTTTTTTCCTTCCATCTTCCTTTTTATTCTTCCTTCCTTTCACTCTCTCCCTTCTTCCATCGATTCCTTCCTTGAAAATAAGTTGAAAGTATTATGATATTTCACTCCCCAAATACTCTACATGTATATCCTAAGAATAAGGACATTCTCCTACATAATTACGACATGTACATCCTAAGAATAAGGACATTCTCCTACATAATAACAACACCACTATCATAACTAAGAAAGTTTATAATGAGACAATTATATGACTTAACTTTCTCCAATTGTCCCTCCAAAAATATCCTTTGTGGAATTTTTAGAATTTCTAGTAAGGGATCACATATTTTATTTCGATTTCAGGTCTCTTAAGTCTTCTTTAAACTGGCATAGCTTCCATGGTTTAACTTTATTTTTATTAAAAAACTTTTTTAATCTCTGATGATCTTGACATTTTTTAAGCATCCAAGGTTAGGTTTCTGAAAGAATGCCTGATGACCTCTATGTTTCTTAACTTTCATTTCCTGAACAATTAGATTCATGTTACACATTTGACAAGAACACTCTGTATTCTTGGTGTTGTGGTGTCCTTCTCATTATTACATCAGGAGGCACATAGTGTTAATTTTTCTTCTTAACAGTGATGCTAAGGTTACTTGTTTGAGGTAGTGTTCACCAGATTTATTTACTACAAAGACATCTTTTATAAGGAATTTTTGTGTGTGGCGCTTTGAGATTGTATGACTATCCTGTTTAAGTTAAATTGCTTTTCACCCAATGGTATTAGCATACTTAATGACCCTTGCTTGTAAACATAATTATATTGGCAGTCAGAAAATATATATTATGTAATTTTATCATTTATTTTATATATTTTAGCTGGCATTCTATAGAGAAGTCTCATCTTCCTATATCCCACACCTTTTTGGGAGGATTTTGAAATATCGTTATGTACTCATAGATTCTTTTTTCACAGGCTCATTTTGACCAGAAATAAAGTAATTCTATTTTGAACAGTTTTTTACAATGTTTAGTATATATTTCTCATGTATGTTTATTATATGACATTTCTTATCATGTCTTTTTGAAATAACATGTTTTCATAAATCGCATACTATAGGCTTTCCTTAAAACACTTTTCCCTAGTTTTGGTATGTTGTAGTTGGGTTAAAGTCTCTCTCCTCATTTACTATGGCAAATGACTATGGTGTTGACTTATTTGATTTATGTTCCTTTGGTGAATTAAAAATGAAGGCAAGTCTGTTACTGTAATTAAAAATTCATGGGATTAAGTTCCCAGTGATAAGGTATCATATGCAGAAATAAACCTCTCTCTTCTCCCTGACATTGGTACACATGCAGTTAATGCTTTCTTTGTCTTATTTTTAGGATCGACGATTCAATGATGAAATCGACAAACTAACTGGATACAAGACAAAATCATTATTGTGCATGCCTATCCGAAGCAGCGATGGTGAGATTATTGGTGTGGCCCAAGCGATAAATAAGATTCCTGAGGGTGCTCCATTTACTGAAGATGATGAAAAAGTAAGATTTTATGCCTTTTGTGACTTGTACTTTCCTTCTTAGTCTTTGATTGCTCTTCTCCTTTAAAAGCCAGGAATTATGTGAATAGCTGTTAGATTAGCCCATTCATGGATCAAAGAGCTTTTTCTCATGGTATACAAAATGCAATGGGAGTTTTTCGATATTTCATAGAATGTGGTATAATTGAAAATAATTACTTCATCTTTTTTGTAGCTTGCTTTTCATTATAAGCCTCAGTAGTATTGTTGTTATTCCCTGGTCTTTATCTTCCTTATAAGTAAGCTTTTTAATTGAAGATCACACCACCACCACACATGGCCTAAGGGAAGATAGGAAATGTAGGAAGATTGCTGTGTTTCAGAAACTCAGCACTTTCTACTATATTTTTATAACTATAACGAAGAATTGTTTTCTCAGTTCTTATATAAAAATCTCAATAAAAATGAATGTTATTTGTTATTCCAAATTGCTAATAAAAAGAACATTACTTTTGTCCCTGAAGAGTAATTGACCTTAGTGGAAGTAATGTACTTTTTGCTCTGAAATTTTAAGTTCTTTCACTAGTGGTTTATTTACCAGCTTATATTAATAAGAGAGAGTCCTCAAATAACTGCAGTCTTGGCTTTGAAGCTCCTAACTTTATATTGAATAAAATCGGGTAGAATATTTATAAAATTTGTGCTAAAAGCAAATCTCAAATTAGTTTGTTTAAGTTTGATGACTCTCATATTCCTATTTAATTAAAAAAACACTTTATAATTTAACCTTCTGGATGTGGGTTTGTTATTTGCCAATGCTAATTACGAATGCATTAAATTAATGCAAATATTCTGGCACAGAAGGTCAACATGAAATATGATTGTAAGGAAACAAGAAGGTTTTTAAGTGAAGAGAGTTCTTGATTGAGGTCATTTTTATAGAGGAATTGAGATGCCCCAAATCTCCGTAAAGGTTTATGACTTCATGGAGCATGATAGGATCTCAAAAGATTTCTTATAATGCAGTAAACTGCTATGGGGTAGGATGCACTTGTGTTGGGATCATAGGGGGAACAAAGATAAATCCCAATAATGTTATATCATCCAGGAGCTACACAAGGCAGGAGACAAGAATCATCAACCAGATGTTCTCAGACAGTCTGGGAGCACATAGGAAAGAGGTTTATTCTCACTTGGATCTGAAGAGGCTTCTTGGAAGAGGCAATATTTAATCTGTCCTCTGAAGTGAAAATAGGCCTTCATCAGACAGAATCGGATGAGAAGGAGAGGACGTTTAGAAGTGAATATAAATGTAGGCCATCTCGTTCACAATACAGATATTTCCGCGGAATGTACAGATAAAACAGAAATTTCATGTTGTGCATTTTGTATCATAGATGGCAGAGTCCTGAGATGATGTGCCTCTTATACAGATTTTGATAGAAGGATTTGGATTTTGTGTATTTCCAAACATAACCACTACATACCCATGCCATCCCCTGGACAGTTTAGTTTATACACAGATGGTAGTCCTGTCTTTGCTGTACTGCCTTCATTTAAAAGGAACTCATTATATATTTAGTTCTTATCTTTGGTTCCATTTATGTTAGATTTGTTTTCTGAGTTTTTCTCAGTGGACTTATACCTGTGAGGTAGAGCTTCATGAGCTGTGAATAATTTAAAGGGAAAATTTGCACAAAACTTTGTACCTATCTTGAACAGCATCAATGTTCAGTTCTATTAAGATGAGAGTCTGGGACTAAGTCCCAGCTCAGTTAATGACAGGCAGCTGCTTGGGTGCACAGCTCACACCTCTGTCCTGAAGTTTTCTCATCTGTCAACTATACTATCTACCGCTCTATAGCAGGAGAATTAAATAAGATCATCAGTGAAAACTACTTTGTAAAATACAAGAAACTAGGCGAGTATAAAATACAATTTTTAAAATAATTACATTTTCCCTATGAGTTTTAAAATGTTCTTCTTGATTTGTCACTTATCCCAAGCAACTTTTTTCTTAGATTCAACCTTATCTGAGTATTTTCTGGCTTGAAATGTTATATTTTTCTCTTCTGCAGTTATCCCATGTGCCACAGTGGCATTTTATCTTCCAGCCTCTACAATTCCCACACCTGACTTGAAAACCCTACTCTAGTTTCACTTCTTGTAAGAAGTCCAGCCAGTTAGTGCAGGTATATTGTGTTCATGCAGGTGACTCTGGCTGGAGGGTGTTTTATCTCAACAACTTCTGGATCTGGTTATTGTTATTTCCTGAAGGATCCTATATATTGTAAGCCAAACAGAAATGGTGAAGGAGAAAAGCAGAAGACAAAATCTAGAAGTGATTCACAGGAAAGAACAAAATCTAGATATTTCTTCCAAACAAGGGAAGACACCAAGGCATAATGGCTGCACTGGCCATGTGGTGAGTCTATCTGGTTGAAATTACATCTCTGCCATGGCCTGAGTAACCTTGGGCAAGTTACTTAGCTTCTCTGGGCCACAATATTCTCCTCTTAGAAGAAGGGTGATAATAACACTTGTATCACAGGGCTGTAGGGAGATTAAATGAGAGACTCCGGGGAAAGAACTTGGAAAAGAACCTAGCACTTAGTAAGTTCTCGTGAGTGATTAGCTTTTCCTGACAGCACGTGAATACATGTGAAGCATCATGTGTATCTCAGTCAAGTCTCAGTTTAAAAATTACTTTTGTCTAATTTAAGTCTATATATTCTTATTAAGTGAGTCTCCCAGGTTGCTGAATGGTGGTGCTGAAAGGGTGGCTCACCCAGAAAAGGATCAGAAGTTCTGCACCCCTTCCCCTGTAGCTCTCCCTGAGCATCTCTTCCATCTGGGTGTTTCTGAGTTACAATCTTTTATAATAAACTGGTATTCTATATGACAGATTGGATATACAAATGGGCAATGACCAGTCCATGCAATGATAGACCCACATTCTCTTCAGCAGGCAGCGTAAAAGGCTAAATCCAGTCTCTGCAGCAATCAGCCCAGCATAGCCAGGATTTGGTCAGTGACTGCCACCTTCCCTATTTTTTTTTTTTTTTTGCTCCCATCATGCCCTCCACCCCTGCAAACTTTCAACTCAGAGCCACTGAGAGAAAAGCCAAATATGTTCCCTGAACTCATTACCTAAATGCTGTGTTTCTAGTTACCCTGCCTTCAGCTTCTCCATGCCAACAACCTCCAATCAGAACATACCTAAACTCTTCTCTTTTTTTTACCATAAAAGTTGTGTACTGCCCTTCAAGTCTTCCAAATGCAAGAGATGGTCCAGGCTGACTTCCTTGCTATAGCACAATCTGAATAAATAGCCTCTGTTTGTCCTTATTTAAAAACAAATTTTTATTAAAAGCAATCTATATGCCAGATGCTCCTCCTGTGTTGGGGTTTCTCCAATTAAAAGGGAGATATATTTCTTTATAAGTTCATAAATCTCTTGTCTTATTATTAATACACATACTCTTTTACTTGGTTGTACAAGGTTATCCTTATATGTACTAATTTGCATTCTACATTTTAGCCCAGTTATTTCTTACAAATGCATTCACATATGAATATATTCTACATTTGTAATTTTGGGAGATCATGAAATTTTCTTCTTTTTATATAGAGCCTAGAGCCTAGTTTGTTTAGTCACTGTCCTATTACTGAGAATTTGGATTTTTCCCCCTGTTTTTCACTAATACGAATAGCCCCTGAATGAACATCTTGAAGAAATTACCTTTTTCTTTTGTGTCATTTCCTTGAGGGTATATTACAAAGACTGAAATTATGAGTCAAAGGGCAAGAAAAGTTTTGTAGCTCTCATTGCTTGTTATAGATAGCCATTGGAAATATTGAACCCATTTACAATGGGAGCACTATGCTTATAACTAATTTCTCAGAGCTCTGCCAACTTCACTCAATTCACATTTTAAAACTCAAATTAGTTTTCCTTGGTCAGCTAAGCAGGCTTCAGAAAACCTTCTCCCACGTTCAACAGCATAAACTGCAGCAACCAAAGTAATTTCAGCATTGCTCACAAGTAAGAAGCCAAGGAAGCAAAAAGGAAGCCATGTCATGAGAGGCTCTGGAGTCAGAAAGTCTCCAAGGCAGGTTCAAGTCTTGGCTCTGCTGCTTATTAATCGAGTGACCTTGAGCAAGTGGCTGCACCTCTCTAAGCCTCAGAACCTCCATCCCAGGGTTGTTGTGTGAAGCAAAATAGATAATAGATGTAAAGTGCTTAGGGTAGCACTTATTATCAATAAATGAGCCTCATGAAAGTTCACCATATATTTCAAATCCAGATGAAAGTATTTTGAACCCTGTTCATAATTTTACTTTATACACATAACTGCCATGTCATCATTCACATGGGTAGTTGTAAATTTGTTACACATTAGCATAATATGATTTGTATGTCCCAAAATCTTAAAATGTCAACGTCTAGAGACTATAAGTTATGTTCTGTATAATTTTAAAACATTTTGTAATATGGAACTCAGTAAATCATTTGACTGAGATAAATTAAAAATTAAATTTGGTATACTAATTTCTGGGCTATTTTTGTACCTAACATAGTTGTGCATAGGACCATATTGTGTTTCTTGAAAATTCTATACCTATGATTCAGTGGCTGTGCTATATCATGTAATACATATACTCTGTAATATAAGAGACTGGAAAGATCACCAAGACTATTACCTGCCACCTTTTCCCTCATCCAGTGCAGGAAACTTTACCTGACAGATAGTCATCCAGCCTCTGCCTGAAAAAGCTTCCCTTTTAATGACTTTAAAATCCTCATGCTCTTCAAAGTTCTTGGATAATCAGCAATAATTTTATCAGCAGTGGTGAGCATTTGTATGAAATATTGTCTACTACATGCATGTATTAATAATTTAAGTTCCATACTGACAAATTACTAGTTTGGTAATTCACACTGGAAGTACACACAAAGGCTGATCATGCACAAGAGATGATTGGAATTTTCTGATTTACTTCGTGGGTTTCAAACAAATGTTCCTATTTTTTCAGCAATATGTATAAGCTAGCTGATTTAGGTAGTATGACTAGATTCTTTGCATTCAATTAAGTCATTACTTTATTATTCCTGGGTGAGTGAAAGAAGGTATTATTTTGAAGAATAAAATAATGAGACCTGGATAGGAGCAAATATTTGTGATCTATTAAGATGTATGGGTATGCCAGCATGAACCTGGGAAATGAAAATGAGCAAGGGCTCTTATCTGCCCTCCCAGGTTCCTATACCTCTGCCCTAAAAGTGTCATTTCATATTGCAGTGTTCCATAAAGTATAATATGTTTATTACAGGTACTTTGCAACAACCAACGTATTAGCAGTTGTGGCTTGAAGTTCTTTGGCTAACCTCTATAGGTTTCTTTAGCACTGGTCATCTCTCTTCAGCTCATGATTTAGAGTGTTTGGTTACCCTGCTGCTCTCCTTCATGCCGACATGTTCCGCCACCCCATAGAGCTGGGATGCAGCCAACTTGAGCTTGGTTGCTGAGGGACAGGCTGTGTTCCAGGAGCTTGTTACTGGTGATGCTGCCCTGCCAACTAGTGTTGAGGATGGTGCATGAATGATGCTAATGAGTCTGCAGAAGCTGGAATTTTGTTATCAGCAACAGGCCTGAGACTCACAGTCAGATAATAGGAAGAATTTTATAAGCTCCTGGACTTACATTTCTAATAGTATAAGGAGAATGTTTAGGATTCATGAGATGTCAAGGGTGGACAAGGTATTTGAGTTTACCGTAGTGAGGAGAGGGATGTTGACTGCATTATGCTGAGAAGGGGCGACAACTTGGTGGCCCCAAAAGACTGAATGCATGTACGTGTATGACTTGCATGGGATTTGACTGGAATAGAACTGATTTTTTTAAAAAAATCAGATTACTTTTAGACATGGCTGCAAGCTATAAGCACTACTATAATAGCCAACCCTCAAACAACTAATTAGCTTAAAGTCAATTTCCTGGGAGCAAAGACAGATTTCTTCTGTCATCTTATGAATAGTTTCTACAAAAGGTGCTTTTCAAAGGTACTTTTTGAATAGTTATTTTTAAAAAACATGGTTATATAGATGAATAGTGGTATTACAACAATACCACAATACCACAATAGTGGTATTACAAAACTCTGCCAGGCAAGTTTTTATGCTTTATATTAATTCTCCATTGTCTTTGTGAAAGATACACAAATGCCAAAAAAAAAAAAAAAAGAAATGAATTAACTAATGATTAAAAATATGCTTTGTGTTCTCATTTCATTTTTTTTCCTTTTCTGCCTACATTTCAACTAAGTTAGATTTTTTGAACCTGTTGAAACAAAACTGTAATTAAGGCCGGGTGCAGTGACTCACATCTGTAATCCCAGTACTTTGGGAGGCTGAGGCAGGTGGATCATGAGGCCAGGAGTTCAAGACCAGCCTGACCAACATGGTGAAACCCTGTCTCTACTAAAGATACAAAAAAAAAAAAAAAAATTAGCTGGACATGGTGGCGCATGCCTGTAATCCCAGCTACTCAGGAGGCTGAGGCAGGAGAATTGCTTGAACCCAGGAGGTGGAGGTTGCATTGCGCCGAGATCACACCATTGTACTCCAGCCTGGGCAACAGGGTGAAACTCGTCTCAAAAAAAAAAAAAAAAAAGATATAATTAAAAGTCAGTTGTTAGCAAAAAGGTTTTAAAAGTCCTGGCAGATGGCTTATGATTTCAAGTTATATTTGATCAATAAGACTTCAGTCCTGGAATAATTTGGATTGAATCCTATAACTCATTAATTCCAATATTTTATCTATATTGAAATTATCTACTCACTGCACTATTTGCCTTTTAACAGCTATTACCCAGGCTCCATATAATCATTGTGAAGCTATAATTTGTTCACCAATTTGTTTATATTCTATGTGTTCACTCTACTATATCTGACTGAGTGGCTCAAAACAACCAAGATTCGTCTTTATCATAATCCGTCCAACTGTTTACAAAGAATGTTAAAATCTGGAACTCAAGTGGCACTGCTCAGTAATAGCTGTAAAAGGGCAATATAGTTCAGAGAAAAATGAGATCAAGAATTATATTGAAAACAGAGACCATTAAGTGCTCTAAATAATGTTTGATTAATTATTTTATTCACTTTTTCTGAAAACCTTCCTGCCTTATCCATAAAAAACAGTCACTTCTTTCCTTACAATTGTACCTTAACATAGATATACTGGGAATAAAATAATGGAAATAAAATGTATTGAACACTCTGGCAAAGATGCTGTGGCAGATGAGGTTGGAGTTACAAAGAAGCAAGCACTGGCCTGGCTTGAAGGAACTGAAGTCTTTCTCATCCACTCTTCTAGAATGCTGCCAAGACAGAGGCAGAAAGAAATATGTGATAATTCTGTCAAGCATACTTTTATTCTTTATTAAGAGAAACAGTTAACGTTTGGAATTCAACATCTTTGGTTGGAACGCATTGGCTTTTTTCCCCCTTGTTTTGATAGAAATGGAATTAAGTGAACATAGTTTGTCTTTTCTGTAGTCTTCAAATTTTATAATGCCTTTTATGTTTAATTTAATCCTGCTCGATTGTTTAATTGTTATACATTGACATTAACTGTTGTATTTTATGACTTTGTTCAAAATTTTGTTCTTTCAAGGCTAGAGATAAACTTAAAACAAACAAACAAGATTTGTGGGAAAACTATTACCAACACAGTACCTGCCAGAAATCAGGTTAAACTTTAGGGAATTTTTTTCTAGTGGAGCAATACTGGTGTCATGGCTCTAGTCTTTTCCTCTTCTTTAGGCAGAGTCTAACTTTGGGGTAAAAAGGCAAATCTGCCTGCCAGGGTACAGCTTAAGGGTCAACATTCCACAAAAGCTGGTCTACTCTGCCCTTGACTTTGTCTTGGGCTTTCCACTCCCATACTTTCCCTTATATTCTTATCTAATTACATGGAATTCTCATTTCTATCTTTCTTTCAAGGCTTAAGTCAAATTCTGTCATCTCAGACCTAAGTAGGCACTATTCTCAAAGTGATTATTATTTGTCTTTAATAGCGTTTTCTGATATTTTATAGTTCAATATTTTTTTTCCAGATGTACTCAAAAGATTCCAGTTGAATTCTGACTAATATTTATTGAGAAAATATATAATGATCAAATATTAAGAAATTTAAGGAAATCAATAATTGAATAAAACAATAATTGAACAAAATGAAGGATAATATCTACTTAGTATATTTTTAAATATCAGATGCAGATAATGCTTGGTATGCATGTAGATTTACAGGCCCCTTGCAGCAGAAATTCCAATGTCTTCTTGATGTCTAATATACTGGCATTTGTAACTTCCCACTTCTCTAGCTCCCCTTTTTATGTTTCTAAGAATTACCAAGGAAATGATAAGTGCTTAGTTGCAACATCCTCCTTTCCATCTCTTTCCACGTACTCTGCAGGCTCTAGGTAAGATAGTTTGCAGTTATCAGGAACATGAAAAATAAATGAACTCAGTAAGTTACAGGGCTGTTATTGTTACAATGCTGAATGTGGAGCACTTTGCATGATCATTGATCTGCATACTATTTTTAATAGTTATATAGTGTTCCATGTCTGTAGAAGAACTATTCATTCATTCACTATTTATTGAGTTCTACTTAGTAGAGAGTATTATCTTTGAGACATGGTTCCAAATGCTGAAGTTAAACTGATGAATTAGGCAGACAAAAATTCTTGCCCTCTCAGAGTTTATATTCTAGTGATAAAAACAGACAACAAACGAAGCAAATATATAAGTATATAATCTAATTTCAAGTAGTGATTAGATACATAACTTTTTTAAGAGATGGGGCTCACTATGGTGCCCAGGCTTGTCTTGAATTCTTGTGCTCAAGCAGTCCTCCCACCTTAGCCTCCCAGAGTGCTGGGATTACAAGTATGAGCCACCATGTCTTGCCAGGATACATAATTTTTATAATTTAGATTATTCGATTTTTTCTGTAGCTTTTATTTATATGAATGTGGTTAATTGTTGTAGGTAATATCAGAAGAGCTAGCAGTAAAGTAGGATCTTTCACTAGGAAGCAAGATTTGATCTAGAGCTGTCACCTCAAGTAACTATGATAAATTGTGACTGACTCTTTGAGAGAATCTTTCTTTTTTTTCCTTTGTTCCAGGTGTTCAGGTAAAGTGTGAATACCTGGAGTAAAGGGGACTCAGCTCAGTTACTGAGTTCATTTATTTTTCATGTTCCTGATAACTGCAAACTATCTTACCTAGAGCCTGGAGAGTATGTAGAAACCCTTCTAGGCTGCCTTAGGCACTAAAATTTGAAGTACAAGAAAGTATTGTCTTATTATTATGTTCATCCCAAGTAACTTTTTGCTGTATTTTCTTATGAGTATTAAGTTGTAATCACAATTTCAGTTTGCCATCCCCTGAACTGGGAAAGTTAAGAGACTGGATGATAGTAACCTGACATAGCCAGGCTGTAGATATGTATCATAATGCTGAACAGATAGGACTCTGGCACATCTAGGAGGAAAAGTTTGGGGGCTAAGGAGAGCTCAGTGTGTTCTGATATTAAGGGACTGATACATCCATAGCTCTTAATGCTGGCAGGACTTGAAACAGTGTTTTAGTTAAGCCACTTCTAAAAGTGCAAAATGACAAAGAACTGTCATAAACTCTTCTCTGATTTATTCAAGACTCAGACAGGAGAGAATGATTTGCAATTGTAGATTAGAAATAAACTTGTTGGTAGGTAAAATTGTTATTAAATAACTAAAATGGGATGTGGTATTCTTATTTACTGGAGATTTCAAATTAAGATGGATAACCATCTTTGAATAACTAGTTTATTGTTATCTGAATAAAATAGCAACGTTGCTTGTTTTCATCTTAGAATGTTGAAATACTTGAATTGGAATTTTTAGAAATGAAATTCCTTTCTGACAAAAAGTAAAATTTGATAGAATCCAAGTATACTTGTCTATCTTTGAACTGAGCATCTTTGCCTTTCTTGAATTTTTATCCTTTTCTTTGGTGATAAGATTATTTCCTGATTTTAAAAGTAATATGACCTTATTATAGAAAACTTGAAAAATAAAAAAAGGAGAGGAAAAATTAGTATCACCCATAATCCTAACTTTTAGAGATAATACTGTTAACATTCTTTATTTACCTATATTTATTCATTTTTACCTATAAATAAAGGTATGTTTTAAAGATTTGCATAAAGTAGTATAAACAGTATTTTATTATGATTTGAATAATTCTTCAAAGATATAATTTACATGTTTATATTATTTTCTACCATGTAAGTATACAATAGTTTATTTAATCATTTTATTTCTTAACATTTAGGTTGTTTCCAAAATCATGTTCTTATAAAATTACAAATAATGACATCTTTACGAGTAAGTCTTGGAATATGTCTTAGAATAGCTGTTAGGTTGAACTATTAAATTGCTGTTTTGTAGGTCAAAAATGATCCGATATCTGCAGTTTCACATGGTTCAAACTAATGCTGAGGATTACTGGGTCAAGGGATTTAAACATTAATTCTTCAAACAGTATTACTGGGATATAATTCACATACCATACAATACACCATTTAATTCAGTGGCTTTTCATATATTTGCAGAGTTGTGTAAACCATCACCACACTCAATTTTAGAACATTTTCATCACCCTATACCCACTAGCAGTCACTCCCCATTTCCCCAGCTCTCCTACTCCTAGTATCAGTGTAGGAGTGGTAACTTCTAGTCTACCTTCTGTCTCTGTGGGTTTACCAGTTTGGGACAATTCGTATCAATAGAGCCATAGAATATGTAATCCTTGGTGACTGACTTTCCCTTAGCACAACATTTTCAAGATTCATCCATGCTGTAGCATGTATCAGTACTTCATTTTTTATGGCCCCAAAATATTCCATCATATGGATGCATTTTATTTATTCATCCATCAGTTAATGGACGTTTGTTGCTGTTTCTACTTCTTGACTATTATGAATAATGCTTCTGTGAACATTTATGTACAAGTTTTTGTGTGAACATAGTTTTTCATTTCTCTTGGATATATACCTAGGAATTGAATTGCTGGGTCATAAGATAACTCTAATGTTTAACCTTTTGAGGAACTACCAGACTGTTTTGCAAAACAGCTGCACTATTTTGAATTGCAACTGGCAATGCATGAGGGTTCTGATTTCTCCACACCCTTGTCAGTACTTCTTATTATCTTTTAGATAATAATCACACTCATTCTAGTGAGTGTGAAGTGGCATTTCATCGTGGTTTTCATTTGTCTTACCCTGATGGCTAACAGTGTTGCTCATCCTTTCATGTGCTTATTGGTGGAACATTTGTTTTAAGGGCTCTTGATAAACTTCACCCATTTTCTCTCCAGAAAATTATATTCATTCGTAATGCCAATAGCTATATACGAACTCACTAAACTTCTTTCAGCTTCAATAATTTTTAAAAATTACATTCCCTTGATTTCTAATTTCACTTTATTTCTGCCCCTTTTATTTATTCAGTGTATACATGCCTTCCACAAGGAATTAATCAACCATTGATCTAATTTTTGATGTAATTTTTTATAACTGATATAATTTTTTAACCAGAAAAAAAAAAAACACTAGCGTGATACAAACTGACCTAAGCCAATTCAAGTATATGACTTCTAGGTTATTCATAATACCTCCTCGGTATCTCATAATAGCTGCAAAAAAGTTCGAATTTGGTGGAAGCTGGCTACTTTCTTATAATCTTGCTATTTGGTTTTAATAAAAGCAGATCTCATTTCCCAAAGAACTTAAAACATATCTACCGTTTGACTCAGCAAGTCCATTACTGGGTATATATCCAAAAGAAAATAAATCATTCTACTAAAAAGACACATGTATTTGTATGCTCATCACAACACTACTCACGATAGCAAGGCATGGAATCAACCTAGGTGCCCATCAACAATGGATTAGATAAAGAAAATGTGATCCTAGACACCATGGAATACTATGCAGCCATAAAAAAGAATGAAATCATGTCCTTTGCAGCAACATGATGAAGCTAGAGGCCATCATCATAACAAAATTAATGCAGGAACAGAAAACCAAATAATGCATGTTTTCACTTTTAAGTGGGAGGTAAACATTGGGTAATCATGGACATAAGCATGGCAACAATAGACAATGGGGACTACTAGAGGATGAAGGGAGGGAGACAGGCAAGGGTTGAAAAACTAACCATTGGGTACTATGCTCAGTACCTGGGTTATGGGATCATTCATATCCCAAAACTCCCAAACCAGCATCACACAATATGCCTGTGTAACAAACCTCATCTATATACTCAAATCTAAAATAAAAATAGAAATTATAAAATATAGAAAACAGATAGACCAAATTCTGCCACACATAAAGATGTTTATTTAAACAAAGTTTTGTGGGCAAGTTGAGTCAAATAGTTCATCCACTCTGCTCAGTAAGCTTCATGAAGCCCAAGCTCTCTTTATTTTGGATAATCTAAACATTCCTAACAATATTTCAAAGGGAGAATCTGGAATTCTGGTGGTGGGCAGCAGACAACCAGAATCCTTTGATCTGGTGGCAGGGTTAAACAACTTCAGGACTTATCTCTAAGGAAAGAAGTTTGGAACTTACTTTTCATAGTTTATTAATGCAAAAATAGGTTGTATATTCTAGAGACATAGAATATTATAACTGCATGAATCTCGAATGGCACAAATTGCAGTAATCAGAGTCGACATCTAAAATCCAGTGTGCTGATTAATAAGCTACTAATTTCACCAGTGAAATCCATTTCTAACATTGCAAAGCTCCACGCTATTGAAGGCAGATAAAGATCTCTGCAGCACTTGTAATAGTCACATTTTGAGAGCAGCTTTCTGAATACCCCTGGAGTATAAATTCTCAATAGGGTGATTGTCTGCTCCTTGATGGCATATTAAACCTACCCCCTCTGTGTGTGTGTGTGTGTGTGTGCGTACATGCACACACACACACACACAATTTCACATTGTCTTTGCTAAGGAATATAAAGCAAATTGTAGACATCAGGACAGCGTGCAGTTTTTCTCAGTGTTAGCTTTTCTTCTTAAATGAGAAAATAATGGAAACATTCATTAAGTGTGTACTCTGTGATAGGTGCTTTGCATATATTGTCTCATTTAATTCTCACAACAACCCTGTTGATATTATAATTCTCACCTTATGGATGAGAATACTGAATGTGAGGGATTTTAAAAATGTGTCCAGGGTCACTTGACTTGTGTGTTCAAGGCCAGGAATCGTCTGCACCTGTCTTGTCACAGAACATGGGGACAATTGATGGATGTTCATTATTTTCTTGTTGTTCCATCTTCATTTTAGGGACCCATGAACACAGAGATCATGCTGGGCCTGACACACATGTTTAGATGGTTAAATGAAGTTTGAGGTTTAATGATTTTTTTTTTTTTTTTTGAGGAGAGAGCACTTGACTGAGGAAAACATTATTTGTAAATTACATTGCCTGGTGGCATTTCAGCTTTCCATAAGTATTTGTAACCACACTTGAGCTTTATGTCTGTAAGACAAAATTTTAAACTAACAGACTAAAGGGTTAGAAATCATTAAAAAACAATAATGGCTTTGTACATAGACAACTATGAGGTAGATAATTTAATATTTCTATTTTCTTCAATTTTGTGCTTTTACTGACAAAACATTTTAAAATTTATGGTTGTGCATGTATATTTTCCTCACCTGAGGATAAAAAGAAAATGAGGATTAGTCTAATTTTAGCATTTTTCTTGCTTTAAAAAGTTGTGCCTCAAATCAGAATTTGCAAATAGCGTTTGATTGCACTGACTGACAAAGTGAGGTGTTCGAGTGTAAATTACCCTGCAGCCTACTTAGAGCATTTTTCTATGTATAGCAAAATCTATGGAGTATTCTATTTAAATGAAGCCACATTATATTTCTTGGTGGATATTTTCAAATATAATATAACTCTGTGACATACTTTGTAATTTCTATTTTTAACAATATGTAGTGATTTTAAAAAATCTGCTTGGATATTTATTTTTTCCCTTTCTTTTCTGAATTGAAGGTACAAATGAAACAATTTTTTGGTCATCTTCCATTATTTCTTTTTAGTTCTCCCACATGTACCCTGGATAATATTCTCGCTAGATATGATCGTAGACTATTTTTACTGGCAGATTCTGATTCTATTGCCAATCAACAAAAGAGCATTTCCCCCACCCCTTTCATATTCTGCACACTCCATTTAGAAGTGAGAAAAAGTCTCAAAGGTAGGCACGACTATATTACCAAAGCAGGCAGCAAGGTCCCCAGGGGAGGCCCCAAGCTGGATTGCGAGTGTGTTAAGAGGGGGAGAAAGTAATGAACGGTTTTGAAAAATGAGGTTATGTAAGTTAGAGCTACCCAGAGATGCTTTGAAGCTCTATTAGACACAGTTCTTGAAAAGGAGTTTAAATAAAACTAAAATGTAATAGCAAACTGTCTCATTGGAGAGAATTTAAAATGATTCTTCACAAGAATTAATTGACACCATCAGAAGGCTGGAACGGGCTTTATCCATCCAAGAAGTGTGCTTGGTGTTTTGGAAAAATTGCTGTTCATAGCATATAATAAGTGGCTGTAAGAAATCAATACCTTTTCTTTAAAGGTGCCACCCAATGTTTAATAGCATTGGGTAACATTGTAGCATGTGGGCAGTTTTAACTCCATTTTCAGTGCTTCATTATTTGGTATACTAAATTTATGAAAATCTATCCATATCTGTCTTCTTTCTTTCTTTTAAAAAAAGTTTCTGATTAATTTGCAAAACTTTAATACCCACATCAATTTTGTCTGTCCTAACGTCTCAGCGATACTTGTGGTGTAGCATAACTGAAATTTGTTATAGATATTCTGCTTTCTATTTCCAAACCCAGAGTGAGGCATCAAAATAAATCTTCAGTTATTCTCCCTTGTCATGAAGACAGAGAACCACAATCCTTGGATGGACCCATAAGTGTCCATTGCTTCTTTTCAGTGGTTGACTCTAAATTTATTTTAGTTTATTTTATTATTATTTATTGCATTTTAGGTTTTGGGGTGCATGTGAAGAACATGTAAGATTGTTGCATAGGTACACACATGGCAGTGTGGTTTGCTGCCTTCCTCCGCATCACCTATATCTGGCATTTCTCCGCATGTTATCCTTCCCCAACTCCCCACTCCTTGCTGTCTCTCCCATTTCCCCCCCACAGACCCCAGTGTGTGATTCTCCCCTCCCTGTGTCCATGTGTTCTCATTGTTCAACACCCGCCTATGAGTGAGAACATGCAGTGTTTGATTTTCTGTTCTTGTGTCAGTTTGCTGAGAATGATGGTTTCCAGATTCATCCATGTCCCTACAAAGGACATGAACTCATCGTTTTTTATG
>CAUYLG010062818.1:0-11571 GCA_963573385.1 Cacajao melanocephalus | reverse complement strand
AATATAAATAAATGTCTACTAATCTGAGATACCATCCCAATGTTATTTAGTAGGAAGCTTAAAAAAAAACGAAGATCTTTGTATAAGGTGTAAGGAAGGGTCCAGTTTCAGTTTTCTGCATATGTCTAGCCAGTTTTCCCAACACCATTTATTAAACAGGGAATCCTTTCCCCATTGCTTGTTGTTGTCAGGTTTGTCAAAGATCAAATGGTTATAGATGTGTGGCGTGATTTCTGAGGCCTCTGTCTGTTCCATTGGTCTATATATCTGTTGCAGTACCAGTATTATACAGTTTTGGTTATTGTAGCCTTGTAGTATAGTTTGAAGTCAGGTAGCATGATGCCTCCAGCTTTGTTCTTTTTCCTTAGGATTGTTTGGCTATACGGGCTGTTTTTTGGTTCCATATGAAATTTAAAGTAGTTATTTCTAATTCTGTGAAGAAGGTCAATGGTAGCTTTCTGGGGATAGCATTGAATCTAAAAATTATTTTGGGCAGTATGGCCATTTCCACAATATTGATTCTTTCTATCTATGAGCATGGAATGCTTTTCCATTTGTTTGTGTCCTCTCTTATTTCCTTGAGCAGTGGTTTATAGTTGTCCTTGAAGAGGACCTTCACATCCTTTGTTAGTTGTATTCCTAGGTATTTTATTCTCTTTGCAGCAATTGTGAATGGGAGTTCACTCATGATTTGGCTCTCTGTTTGTCTATTATTGGTGTATAGGAATGCTTGTAATTTTTGCACATTAATTTTGTATCCTGAGACTTTGCTGAAGTTGCTTATCAGCTTAAGGAGATTTTGGACTGAGATGATGGGGTTTTGTAAATATACAATTATGTCATCTGCAAACAGAGATGATTTGACTTTGTATTTTCCTATTTGAATACCCTTTATTTCTTTCACTTGCCTGATTGTCCTGACCAGAACTTCCAATACTGTGTTGAATAGGAGTGGTGAGAGAGGAATCCTTGTCTTGTGGTGGTTTTCAAAGGGAAAGCTTCAGGCTTTTGCCCATTCAATATGATATTGGCTGTGGTTTTGTCATAAATAGCTCTTACTATTTTGAGATACGTTCTATTCATACCTAGTTTCTTGAGAATTTTTAACATGAAGGGGTGTTGAATTTTATCAAAGGTCTTTTCTGTATCTATGAAAGACTTAAACATAAGACTTAAAACCATAAAAACCCTAGAAGAAAACCTAGGAAATACCATTTAGTACATAGACATGGGCAAACAGTTCATGACTAAAACACCAAAAGCAATGGCAAAATTGACAAATGGGATCTAATTAAACTAAAGGGCTTCTGCACAGCGAAAGAAACTATCATCAGAATGAACAGGCAATCTACAGAATGGGAGAAAATTTTGCAATCTATCCATCTGAAAAAGGGGTAATATCCAGAATTAACAAAAAACTTAAACGAATTTACAAGAAAAAAACAAATTACCCCATCAAAAAGTGGGTGAAGGATACGAACAGACACTTCTCAAAAGAAGACATTTATGCAGCCAACAAACATATGAAATAAGCTCATCCTCACTGGTCATTAGAGAAATGCAAATCAAAACCACAATGAGATAAAACTTCATGCCAGGAAACAACAGCTGCTGAAGAGGATGTGGAAAAATAGGAACACTTTTACACTATTGGTGGGAGTGTAAATTCAACCACTGTGGAATAGTGAGTGTAAATGAGTTCAACTACTGTGGAAGACACTGTGGCGATTCCTCAAGGATCTAGAACTGGAAATGCCATTTGACCCAGCAATCGCATTACTATAAAGACACATGTACATGTATGTTTATGCAGCACTGGTCACAATAGCAAAGATTTGGAACCAACCCAAATGCCCATCAATGATATACTGGATAAAGAAAATGTGGCACATATACACCATGGAACACAATCTAGCCATAAAAATGGATGAGTTCATGTCATTGGCAGGGACATGGATGAAGCTGGAAACCATCTTTCTCAGCAAATTAACACAGGAACAGAAAACCAGACACTTCATGTTCTCACTCACAATGAAGACATGGACACAGGGAGGGGAACATCCCACACTGGGGCCTGTTGCGGGGTGGCTGACTAGGGGAGGGTTAGCATTAGGAGAAACACCTGATGTAGATGACGGGTTGATGGGTGCAGCAAACCACCATGGCACATGTATACCTATGTAACAAACCTGCACATTCTGCATATGTATCCCAGAACTTAAAGTATACCAAAAAATAAAATTGTAAAAAACATACATATCTTCCCTACAAGACAATATTCTTATTTGAGTGAGTAGAAAAGACATGAGAGGAGACACGATTCCTAGTGAGATACACAAATGATCGCACGGTGCCTGAGGGAGACACTTTGAGTATTTGCTTCCTTCCTGAGCAGGTCACAGTGCCAACTCCAGTTCTGAAACTCAGCTGCTCTCCATTTTTCATTCCATACTAGGTACACGTTTTATTTTTATATGCTTTTAATATGACCCAGTTTTATCGGGCTGCAATTAACTGAATGTTTGTGTACCCCCGACCCCAATTCATACGTTGAAGCCCTAATCCCTGTGTAACGGTGTTTAGGGGTGAGGCCATAGGAAGATTATTATGTCATGAGAATAGAGCTCTCATGGATGGAATGAGTGTTCTTATAAGAAAAGTCCAGCTAGCTCTCCTTCTGCTGCGTGAGGATATAAGAAATCAACAATGTGAAACATGGAAGAGAGGCTCAGAAGTACCCAACTATGCTGGCACCCTGATCTCAGCCTTCAGATAATTAAAGGTAAATTTCTGTTGTTTCTATGCCACCTAGGTCTCTGGTACTTCACTATAGCAGACAAATCTGACTAAGATACCTGCCATCTTAGGAGGGATCTGCAAGGTACTTCCTTCTGGGCATCAGAGCTCTTTTTCTGTCAATTAGTTCCATTTTTGGAAGAAAGAATAAATCATTTGTTTATGAGATCTCTCATCTCTTTATACATTGATGGGGATCCTTCTTGGCTGCATCCCTCCTTTGCCACTAGAGTCATTGTATTCTGTAAGTCATCTTATAAATCTCTGTGGTACTAAGAGTGTAACTTTACACTGGGAAAAGGGAAAACTTGAACATTCCAAAGGCTTTTTGGCTCAGAGGTTGAATTGAAGTTGATATTCAGAGAACTGAGGCCTTATTAGACTCATCGTCACTCTCATCCCCCTATCCTCCCGACCATTAGTGTTAAAGTGTATGAGAGCCTGATAATAAATGCAATACTGACCTGGGTCCAACTTACAGCCAACCCACCACCGCTGCACTTGCACCTAGTGACCACTTAGTCATTCCCTGAATAAATCATTGAAATATGACATACCTGAAAGTTGAATTAAGCACTTCTTTGGACTCTTGAATGTGGTGTAAGGCTTCTTGTAAGTCTAGTGGAAAAAGCCAAGCAGAGATCTAGCCCCAGAAAAAAATATTCAAATAATAAAAACATTAGATTCTGATAAATATGACTGCTCTTGATGACCTAAAGGATACATGGTTATGGCCTTCATTCTGTCTCCATTTAAAGAAGATGAGAAACCATAAACATTCACATGAAAAAGACAATCACATATATTTAGAGTTTTGAATTTCATCACCCTTCTATGTTAACACTTTTTTTCCTCTATCATGATATAGCTCAAACAATTCTAGATCATCTGGTATCTCTCAATATGCTAGCATGCTCTGTCATTGAAATTCGTGTTAACCAGATTGGATGAGCAAAACTTGGAGATCTTAGGAACACATATGTGCTACCTAGAGTTTGAGCTAAGTCCTATGTTGATTTAAGAACCTTTATCACATAAGATTTTAGGGAGTTAGTAGTTTGGGACATGCTTGGATACACCTTTCAAAGTAAAGAACAATTTTTACTGTACGTAGACAAGCACAGCAACCCAGACCTGGTTAGGGTGTGGTAATGGCTCAGGTATCTCAGAGATGAGGGTCTGGATTACATTTCCAGGTAACCTTGAGATGATCAGAACACTAGCTGACAGTGAGGGGAAAATAGAATGGGGAGAGACAGTAAGTTTTATTGGCATCCCAGCTTTAGAAGTAGGGGCTGTGGTTGGAACTAACTTTTCGATTTCTCCCTAGAAGACACACTCTACAGAAGCCTGAAATGTCTGCCTGCATAATGTATATCAAGGAATAGATCTGAACCACACAAGGTATTGACTATGGTGATACGTTACTCAGATCTTTCCGTTACCACAAAGTGTGGGCATCTTCGGTTCTTGTCTTTCTTGGGAGAAAGAATTCAGTTGGTAAAGCAAGCAAAAGATTTATTAAGGAAATAAGAGTGTATTCCAAGAGAGGAGCTGACTGATCCCTCTGAGAGTAGCCCTGAGAGTTCCGTGTTGTGGTTTTTATTATGTTGAACAGTTTCTATAAATTCCTGCCTCTGTCTCAAGTTCCTGCCATTGTCTTTGTCTAGTTTACTGCTTCTGTCTTGAGTCTCCACCTTTGTCCATGCCTATGTCCCCATCCAGGTTTGTGAGATTCTCCCTTACTGTCAGTTGATGTGAATAAGCAGCGTCCAGTGATCAATAGGAATCCTACCTAAGGGTGGCGCTGCTCATTATCACCACCCAAGGAAGGTTGTATAGTGGTTAAATTTGTACTAATTGCACCTGCTTATCTCTTAGGAATTTCCCCTTTGCCCTTTCTTCCATTCTTATCAGAACTTAGCCACATTCTGACAAGTTAACAGCACAATTAACAATTACTGGGCATCTTAAGGGGTGTTTCAGGGTATTCCTTTCTGTATAGGTATTTCCCCTCCTCTCTGCTCATATTTAGCATGCATGTTTTGGATGGTCTTTGGAGTGTGAGATTTTCCACAGCTTCCCCCATCAGGGGCTCCCTTTCCTGCTCATGTCTAAACATCTGCCTACTCTAACACTTCTTGAGGAACAATCTCTTCGTCTTGGGAGCTGCAAGTTCTTCCAGGACATTTCTCCAGCTACCAGCCTTCTTCAGAGATTGCTGAAGCTGAAGATACCTGATTTGTCTAATGTCAAAGTTCTTTCAAGAAGCAGTCTGCATCTAATTGACAATCAACAAATTGGTATAAAGGTTTGATTCCCTTGCCCTAAAATAACACAACACTTAAGAGATATCCAAGTTCCAGAACCTACTGTTAGGTAGACTAGGTCCATTTTTAAGACAACACCACAGGTCAAATTCTCCCTCTGCATAACCCTGTTTCCTTCCATGTGCTACGTAGTGTTTTGCATGTTAATCACCATCTCAGAATCTGCTTTTCTGGGGAACCCTACTCCAACAGAAGGGAAAGCTTCCATGGCGCATGGTACACTTTAAGGGGCTCTGCATTATGTTCACCAATCTAGGGGTTACATTTCTGTTTATATAAATACATTTTATACTATTAAATTAAATTTGATGTTGGGCACCAAATTATCATCATAACTCTGTCCCCACTGACATTGACATCTTCTTTCAGTGATTCTGCTTCCTGTGCTCACAGTTCCCACATGAAATTGGATAGCAATCCAGGATATTAAACACACCACGGTCCTTTGAGTACCCATGTTATCTTACTTGTCCTTCCAGTCACATTTGAGGAAGCTAGGCCCAAATTTTATATTTGTGGAAGAATAGAAACTTTTTGCTTAGGACTTAAGCCTAGGTGCATGCCACTTTAAAGGGAAGTTTACATTATATGTAGCATAATTGCTTATTAAGTAATGAATTGGTTGCCATTCTGCTATAGTGACATTGACAAGACAGGATTCATGTAGTCCTAGGTCCTTTTCTTTAATATTATTAAGAATCATCAAATCCCAAACCAATGACAACTAAGAAGCACAAAATAGAATAATAACTATTTATGGCATAATTTCTTGATGTACTATATTGTATTAAACATTCCATAAGCATTAAAATAATACAACAACTTTATGTAGTTGGTATCATCATCCTCATCTTACAAATGAGTAAGTAGAAGCTCACAAAGAATACAGCTGACCCAAAGCCTCTTCTTTACCTGTTTTTTTCCAACACTATGATGACTGTTTACAAGGAAAAACACTATTTCTAGATTAGTTCATTTTAACAAAGTATTATTCTTGTTAATTTTACTTGAGAAGACATATGACACCTTTGGATTCCAACTAGTCTGACAAGTTTGATATAGCCCAATGTCATGGTCATCCCAGTGCCAAAAAAGATTGCATATTCAAACATAAATGTTCTTTTCATATTTGAGTGTACTCTAAGCACTACATAGAGGCTAACAGAAAATTTTTCTCTATGCTAGGACCCAGAAAAACCGAAGGTCTTTAAAAAATCTTGCCCAGAGATACAAAAGCCTCAACGAATAATTAATTTTGACAGAAAATGAGCTAGAAGCTGAATCCACATTGATGCCTTGGCACATAGAATAGAATGGAACATTTATTGACACACTTATATGGGCTAGATAAAACACTTATTATTAAATTATAAAATGGGCTAGATAGGCAATAAATGAAACTCTGAGAAAACAATCATGAATATAAAGCATCTACTGAAGAAACAAAACAAGACTAGACAAGTTGATTCTTTAATTTCCACAAAATCCAGGAAAATAATTTAGTCTGATGGGATCAAAATGCATTTTAAAATTCACTGAATCCTGCTGTTTAATCTATTTTTGGAAGAGAAAATTCTAAATTATTTCTGAGTGTTTTTCTTTTTTTTTTTTCAGATAAGCCTGTTCTTGCAGTTATAACTGCAAGTGGTGTTACCTTATTGCAAAACTAATATTTAATCTAAAACTTGTCTTTTAAAGTGAAGTACAATCCATCTCAATCCATTCCAGATCCCCAATCTAGTTGGAATTTCTCTAGACCTAATAAAATGTAAATTGGATGAAATATTCATATTATGATATTTAAATATAGTTCATTGATCTATTAAGATTATAAAAACCTAGAATAGAAAATGTAGAAAGCAAGAAAAATTTTAAATCTTTGTGTAAGCTCTACACAAGAAAGTTACATTTTCCAAATACAGAAAACCATAACACAGTATGATTGTAAATAATTGGTAGAATTATTCGGTAGAATATTGGTAGAATGTCAGAAAGGAAAATAGTATAGGAATTGGAATATTAGAAATGTTAAAAAGTTAAATTCTCTGTAGTATTTTTCCTCATGAGTCTTGTTTTAAGAAAAATGCATCATGCATATGTTTTCTGATTACATGCAAATAAATGCACATTTAAAAGTTTTTATAATATGACAGCAAAGGAAAAAAATTTAAACCACCTGAAATTCCACCTCTTAATAAATAATGGTTTACAACATTGTATTTATCATTTCATATATATCACTATTTTTGTGTGCACTCACTATTTTTATGTACACTCAAATATATATATGTGTAAGATTGGGGTACAAAAGTAATTGTAGTTGTACTTACACACACACAAACATGCACTCATATATATATACACACATATACTCTCTCTTTCTTGCTCTCATATGAGTACACGCATGTGCGTGCATACACACACACACATACACACAAACCTAAACCTACACCTAGAACCAATAATACATGTACAATAGAACCAATGATGTTGCTTATTGTGGCATTGAAAATCAATTCTTTCTTATCCCCTTATATTTTCCATTCTCCCCTCTTGACCTCCAAGAAGTAATCTATATTTTGCGTTTGTTGGGAATGCCTTCATATCTTTCCAAGGATGAAGTGATTGTATGTGAATTATCTATAGACAGTAGCCCTTCTTTGTTGTGATTTTGCTTTCTGTGGTTGTAGTTACCTGCTGTCAACTGTAATCCAAAAATATTAAATGGAAAATTCCAGAAATCAGCAATTCATAAGTTTTAAATTGTGCGCCATTCTGAGGAGCACAATGAAATCTCTTGCTTTCTGCTCCCTCCCACCCAGAACATGAATCCTTTCCTTGTTAAGCATATCTATGCTGTGGATGCTCCCTGCCTATGAGTCACTTGGTAGCCCTCTTGGTTAACAGATCAGCTGTGATATCTCAGTGCTTGTATTCAAGTCACCCTTATTTTATTTCATAACAGCTCCAAAGCGCAAGGGTAGCCATGCTGTGTTGGCAATTTGGATAGGCCATAGAGCCTATTCCTGCACCAGTATCATACATGTCACACACACATATACAGACACAAACATATATGTATAGACATATGAACATGCCTTCTGGATATAGCATGTGATTTTAAAAGATAGCACAGGATTCAAATCCTGGTTGAGTATATTATTATATATGTGACAGTTGACAAATCATGTTACCAATCCATACTTAAAATTCCTTATGAGATATTAACATGCAATATTCATATATTAATATAATATTAAATGTAGAATTGATCATGATGACTTACACATAGACCTATAGGGGTTTCACATGAGCTAATGTATATAAAATGTTTAGGATAGAGTGCAGCACATAATAAATGCTGAATAAATTATGATCATTAATATTTCAACTTTCCCTATCAATTTGATATAAGTACTTCTGTAGGCAATAGGCAGCTGCCCCTCCATCAATGCATTAGTCCCTTTTTTAATCAAAATATACTTCAGCATTCACTTAGATAAACATACATCTCAAAATCTGCTTCACAGGGATCCCATTCTGGGATAGGTAGTTTCTAAATTACTCAAATGGCATGTGTTAGTGAGGAATACCCAGAATCCTTTAATATCTCAAAACCATCTTTCTTTTACTGTGACAGAAGAATGCTCCCTTGCTGCATGTAATATTTTTCATCCATAATTATTTTCCCTTTTATATTCTATATATATTCCACTGCCTTATAGCTTTCAATATAGATGAGAATTGTGATATGTTTTATTTTATTTCCTTGATTAGTTGGTGTTTTATTCTATTTTGTATATATTTTATAATCATCATTAGTATAATATATAGTAGTCTGAGTCTAGGAGAGTGTATTGATAACATCAATTTTATAAGGAATTTTCAGGGTTTTTACTTCTAGCCTTGAAAGTTTCAGCAAATGAAGCAGAGTTTTATGTCAATTTATTTTATATATCCTATGCCTCATCTGTTTCTTTTACTCCAGTAAAAGAAGACCAATTATTTACACTTTTGAAATTTTCATATTTTATATACTGAATCTATCTAATGAGTTTCATTTTTCCATTACCTTTTATGTTGTGTTATGAGATTATTATTTTTTAATTCATTTGCAGGTTGCTGCTCTTGTTTTAGGTGTATATATTAAATCTTTAACCAAAAATCTAAGCTTTATTTCCACAGTATTAATCTTCAATTGACTATCCTTTGTGTTCTGTCATTATATTTTCTTATTTGTTTCCTTTTGTTCACTCCAGGAATTTTATTTAGTTGCCTGTTCTACTGGATCCCCTAAGGTAAACTTCGTTTTCTTTGCGTACTCATATTTTTGGTTACTCTAGGAGTCTGAGTAGTAGGAAGCACCCATGTGGTTGGAAGCAGAGCGGTCCATTTTCCTAATGTTCATGAATGTACTAGAAGCAACAGTTGAACACCTAGGAAGAATGCTGGCTGATCCCAGGACTTTCCATTTACAGGTATTAGCCCTCTCCTAGCCTCAGGAATAGGGATGGGCCTAGGAAACCCATATGACTTCTCTGAACATCTTTTAGTACCAAGTTATCCAATGTAGCCTGTTAGGATCACACACTATAAATACCTGCAGTCAAGCGTTCCCCGAGAAGCATGAAACCTGCATCTTTACAGGAGTAACCCATGACGCTTGACCCTCTTTTTGTCAGGATAAGAGCTTGCTAGCATCTATTCCTCATATTCCAGCAGAGCTGCTCTATGCACCGCATGTTCTTTCAATGTGCATCCTCATGATCATGACAGATTTTCTGAGAGGTTTTTTTCATCACAGTCGAGCTCAAATAGAACTTTAGAAATGGTTTTTCCAGGCCATTGCCTTCAAACTAAAAATAAATTGAAATATGTTTATATGGTCATAAAATGTAAACTCCGATATTTGATTTCTAACATTTAGGTTAGATATATAGACAAGGTCCCTAAAACAACTAGGAGCTATAGACTTGTCTACCTTAAAAGTATAAAAGGAAAGATATATCTTTCCTTTACAATGTGAGGCAGATGTGAAGAGCAGAGGTAGAAGGATTTTAAGTATGTTAATTTTCTAATCTTATAAAATAAGAATTCTAAAGGTACAGGAAAGATAGTTGAACTATGAAATAGATATTTATATTCATTATTTATAGTTTCAAGGGCCACATATGGAAAAACTAAAAATAGGGCTGTTATCACTAATAATTGGAAGCAGAGAGAAGATACAAGTAAACTATAACCTCATGTTACTTAGTAAGAATTCTAAGAACAACATAAAAGTTGACATATAGAATTATGATATATAGAAATCAAAAAATTACAATTGCAAGTTTTGAAAAAGTGTTAGCCTCTGTGCAGTAGTACTGTGGTACGGATTTGGGAACAGTTGCTTTTCTCTATGAGGACTTCTGTATGTGTTCATAAATTAATCTGACTAAAAAGAAAAGAATGGCTTGTAATGGTTAATGACAAATTTTGGATGAAATAAATCTCTGTGGTAGAATTTCAAAAACTGTGTTAACAAGGTGGGAAAATATCTTTACAGGAAATTATCTATTGTGTCTCATAAGGCAGCCCTTCATCCTAATGACTGAGATTAAGGAGGGTGTAGAATTTGTAGAACTTTTGTTAGCTATAGCTTTGAATTTATATTTATGAGGCTAAAAGTATACTGGACAATTTCTTATATATATATATATATTATTGCATTTTAGGTTTTGGGGTACATGTGAAGAACATGCAAGATTGTTGCATAGGTACTTACGTGGCAATGTGGTTTGCTGCCTTCCTCCCCATCACCTATATCTGCCATATCTCTCCATGTTATCCCTTGCCAACTCCCCATCCCCCACTGTCCCTCCCCTAGTACCCCCCACAGACCTCAGAGTGTGATGCTCCCCTCCCTGTGTCCATGTGTTCTCATTGTTCAACACTTGCTTATGAGTGAGAACATGCGGTGTTTGATTTTCTGTTCTTCTGTCAGTTTGCTGAGAATGATGGTTTCCAGCTTCATCCATGTCCCTACAAAGGACATGAAGTCATCGTTTTTTATGGCTGCATAGTATTCCATGGTGTATATGTGCCACATTTTCCCTGTCTAGTCTATCATCGATGGGCATTTGGGTTGGTTCCAGGTCTTTACTATTGTAAACAGTGCTGCAATGAACTTTCGAGTGTGTGTGTCCTTACAATAGAATGATTTATAATCCTTTGGATATATATACCCAGTAATGGGATTGCTGGGTCAAATGGAATCTCTATTTCTAGGTCTTGAGGAAGTGCCACACTGTCTTCCAAATGATTGAACTAATTTACACTCCCACTAACAGTGTGAAAGTGTTCCTATTTCTCCACATCCTCTCCAGCATCTGTTGTCTCCAAATTTTTTAATGATTGCCATTCTAACTGGCTTCAGATGGTATCTCAATGTGGCTTTGATTTG